>MCJB01001847.1:215143-259308 GCA_002018475.1 Nicotiana obtusifolia
GCTTGACTTGAAACTTGTATGGAGAAAACCATTGAGCCCATCTGAGAATCTGAGGATTGGGGATAATTTTTGAATTTATCCGGATCATCTTTGGGAAAGCCTTCATTTAATTCTATATGGATAAGGAAGAAATTGAATTTCTTGATTCCATTCTTTACTGCAAGAATTTCCTTGAAGGTGGAATGATAATGTTGCTCGGCATCTTTAAACTTTCCACTGGCGTATCCGCATATTTTCTGTTTGCCATCTTTTTCTTCAAATAGAACAGCACTCCAATATTTATGGCTGGCATCAGTTTGCAGTATCTTCTTTCCATCTGAAGGGATGTAGAGAGACTTGACATTTTTACATATCTCCTTTATTTTTCTGACTGCTTCATCTTGTTTCTCTCCCCATGATGTTGCATTTTTCTTGAGCATTTCTGTGAGTGGTGAAATGTATGTAGAGATATTTGGGATGAAATCTCTAACATAATTAATGACACCCAAGAACTGTTGGATCTGCTTTGTTATGAGGTTGGTATCCGGGAATTTAAGTAGTTCCTGACATATATGCGGTCCTGGACTATATTCACCTCGGGCGAAATATATTCCGAGAAAATCAATCTCTTTTTGAGCAAGAACCATCTTCTTTGCTGAGAGTATGATTCCGTACTGTGTTACCAATGCCTCAAATTGATGAAGCAAGTTGACATGTTCGTCCAATGTCTCACTAAATAACAGGATATCATCAATGTAGACTAAGGAGGTATGGAGGATGGGTTGGAAGATTTTTATCATGGCTTTTTGGAACAAGGAGGGTGCAGTTTTTAGACCGAAGGGCATGACTTTCCACTGAAAGTGATGATCGGGGATGCAAAATCCCGTTTTGGGTCGGTCTTCAGGGTGGATTCCCAGTTGCCAAAATCCAGATTTTAAATCAAACTTAGAAAAATATTTGGCCTTAGCTAAGTGGGAGAAAAGAGTGAGTTTATTTGGTATGGGGAATTTATCATCTTGGAGGAAATGGTTTAGCGGCTAGTAATTAATAACTAACCTGAATTTTCCTCTTATCTGCTCAGCTCTTTTGTTGACATAAAATGCTTCGCATGCCCATTGTGAATCCGACGGCTCTATCAGATCAAATTCCAAAAGTTCTTCGCATTCTTTCTTTGCAAGCTGAAGATGATCTTGATTCATGCCTTGGTCTTCATAGATATCAAGAGAAAAGATAGTTTCTTCATTGGGTTCGTCGTCCACAGAGAATATAGATTCAAGGTCCTCCTCTTTTGCAAGATGTATGCCAGTGTAATCTTCAATTTCTTCCAGGAGTTTGACAGATCTTCTTGATTGAGGACAATTTTTTGCAAAATGTCCAATTTTGTGGCAAATAAAGCATCTGTCCTTCTTGTGAAAGTTTCCTGGCCGTCTGTGCCAGAAATATTTTGTGCACCTTTTAGATCTCGGACGTCCATCTGGAATTCTTGGCCAACTGAATCTCCTGAATTCTTTCTGTCGTCTGGACGAGCTACAAGAACATCCTGATCCGGTAATTAGATAAGTTTTGCGGCATGCTTTGTCAAGCGCTGGATTGTGCTGGATAATTTGCTTTAAGGCTGAGTGCTTTGTACAAATGTCATCTAATGCGACGAAAATAGCCTGCCTGATATAACCAATTTGTGGGATGGCTATGGACTGGAACTTTTCTTCAATGATGGTCATGGCTCGGCTAGCCAACAGCTTTGGAAGTGACGAGACAAAGGCTTGCTTCAGATTGATATCGCCGCCGATCTCAAAGTATATCTTGGCCATTTTTTGAAAGTGTCTGTCAATGTCATTTCTGTCGAATGAAACACACTTCATCTCGAAGAGTTGTCTACGCATTTTCTCCTGTCTTTGGCCAGTATCTCCGCAGAAGACTTCATGTAGAATGCGGATGTTGAAGGAAAAGTCTTGGGAATTAAGAAACATATTCTTGTCTTGAAATGCAAGTGAGTTCCACCAATCTTTAAGGATTCCGGAGAATCGTGAAGTGAGTTCTGACAGGATGGCATACTTCTCGCGTTCTACCAAATTTTTAGTCACCATCTAGGTATAGAAGTCTTGGATTCTCTGAGGCCATCGTGAAACCTTGACGTCGTCCAAGGTGAAAGTATGGAAACTAGTTCCAACTGGTTTGGACGCCATGGGATCAAATCTTCTTTCTGGGATTGGTTCATCGGTCATGCCTTCTTGTTCGTCATCTACCTCAGATACCTCTGGCTCTCTTGGCTGATTGACAAATATTGGGGGATTATCGTCTTCGGAAGAGTTCGTCATGGATTCATTGCTTGATTGAAAGCTATCTTCCGCTGAGTTGTCTTCTGATGAATTTAGGGATTCGGACCACGGAGTCTCTTCTTCTGATATGCATCTTGGTTGAGAGACATAGAAGTCTGGAGCCTTCTGGTTAGAGATCATCAGATCTTCTGGGTTGGATCCTTTCGAACTTTCCGCATGGTCTCGCCTTTTCTTGGCTTGTTTTTGTGCTGCTTGGGCATCTTTCCGTTCCCAAACCCATTTTGCAATATCAAACTCCTGTTCTTCTTTTGCGGGTTGGGTGAAGGAGAATGGATTCCGTGAGGCAGACGGAAAAGTAGAAAAGGTGTTGTCTAATTTAGGTGGGGAATATGGTTGTGGAGACATCGGGAAAAAGGTAGATTTTGAGGTGACAACTAGAGTTGTTTGTGGCTGAAGGTGGTCATTTCTCAGGTGCTGGATCTGTTCTTTGATGGAAACTGTCTCCTTTTGTTGTTGTTGGAAGAAGTGGAAAAGTGAAGTTCCTGGCGGACAAATCTCATATTGTAAATTTGCCAACCTCTGTTCCAACGCTTTGATTAGTCCCTTATGGCGAGACGATGTGTGCTCCATCTTTTTCTCAATTGTTTCCACCTTGCTCAACATTTTGTTTTGTGTACGAGCCACGTTCTTTATGGTGTTGCCAATATTGGTCAGGACTTTGTTTTGGCAGATAGAGTTTTCGGACTGCCAGTTTAATGTTGCCTCGATGTCACTTGTAGGGGGTTTTTCTCCAGTAGGCAGCACTACGTTTTTCTTGAGAATTTTTGGTGCATGGCTAATTCCCTCTTCTTCAAAAGGTTGTAGGGAAGAAAAATCGTGGGTATGACTGGAGCTTGAAGAACTCATCATGAATATTTGTGGTTGCAGGGGATCTTGGATTTTTGGAATGGGTGGAGTTTTAGGATCGGGTGGCTTTTTGGGTTGTGAAGTACGGACTGGTGGTGACTCGGGTTTAGGTGTAGTTTCACTATCCTCCCAACTTGGAGTGAATTTTTCTGGTAAATTTGGCCATTCCTAGGGTTTGTAACTGACAAGAAATTCATACTTACCTGGGCGGCTTAATGAGCCAATTGAAGAGTCTTTATTTTCATATCTGGCTTGAAATTGTTTTTCAGTGGTTTTGCCTTTTTTCTTGGATTTTGGTTTGGTTTTGTTGAGGTTGCACTTTTCTTCATAGTATTCTCCATTTGGATCTTCGAAACAGTCTTGACAGTCGCAATCAAGATCCCAAGGACAGTGTCCCGTAAAGGGGCATTTGAACCACCAAATTTTTGATCCATTTTTGTCGAAAGTTCGACACCAATCATGTTCTTCCATGATGCTCTGTATGTTCCAAAAGAGTTCTGTATCAGGTTCAGGGTATGTATCTGTTGTATCTTTGGGTTGGATCATTTGGCATGAAAAGATGGTTTTATTGGGTTTTTTGAGGTGGGAATGGTCAAAGCTTATGCAAACAGTTTTGTCATTTCTTTTGGTAAAGGTTGGTTCACCAGATTGTAGGGATTCCTCTGATTCTGTTAACTTTTCATAATTTGTGATCCAGGAATCAGGAAGAATTTGGACGAGTTCATCTCTTGAAATTTGTCTGGGTATTTGGGTGCACATTGTATTTCCTTTGGTGGCATCAATGTTTAGGAGAAGAGCATTTTCTTTTCCTGGAAGACAAAGATCCATGGCGTGATTCTGGACTCGCCATGCCATTTGGTGGTGAAGGGTACCTTTTGATACGGTCAACACCAGTGACGTGATCAGCCTTGACTTCAACTCTTGAAATCACGTTTCACAAGCATTTGACCACTGAAATTTAGCTGCCTTTTGTGTTAACTTAGTCAATCAAGAGGCAAAGAAGAAAATCCCTCCACAAACCTTCTGTAACACCCGGCTAAGCTTAAGAGTACAAATCTCTATTGAAGTTGTGGGTCGATGCCAATTTTCACATCTACAATCTTCTGAGGATAACCATGATTCCCTCACTAGAGACTACATGACCCAAGAAAGTGATAGACTCAAGCCAAAACTCTCAGTTCGAAAACTTCACATACAACTTATACTGATACAGAGTTTGCAAAATCGCCCTGAGATGAATGCTCCTCTCGACTTCGTGAATTCACAAGAATGTTGTCCATGAACACTGTCACAAAAGAGTTGAGAAAAGGCTTGAAGACTCAATTCATAAGATCCATGAAAGTTGTAGGAGCATTCGTTAGCCCAAAAGACATAACTAGAAATTCAAAGTGCCCATATCGAGTCCTGAAAGTTGTTTTTGAAATATCCTGCTCCCTAATCTTCAACTGGTGGTATCCCAATCTTAAATCAATCTTGGAGAAGCACTTAGCCCCTTGGAACTGATGAAACAAGTCATCTATCCTGGTCAGCGGATACCAATTCTCTATTGTGACCTTGTCGAGCTGCCGATAGTCGATACACATCCTCCATGACCCATCATTCTTCCATACAAAGAGAACCATTGCACCCCAAGGTGACACACTCGGTCACATGAAACCCTTCTCTAGCAGGCCTTCAACTACTCCTTTAGTTCCTTCAATTCAGCGGAGCCATTCTATAGGGTGGAAATGATATAGGTTGCGTGCCCAGCAATACATCAATCCTAAAGTCAATCTCCCTGTCGTGTGGGATTCCAGGAAGCTCATCAGGAAAGACCTCTGGAAATTCATTCACAAGCGGCATGGACTCAAGTGTCGATGCCTCTGCATCAGTGTTTGTGACTCGGACCAAATGGTAGATGCATCCCTTGCTGATCATCGTCGCAACCTTAAGGTAGGAAATAAACCTGCCCTTTGGCACAACACCATCCCCCTTCCACTCAATGATTGGCTCGCCATGAAACATAAACCTAATGGTTCTGGTTCAGCAATCAAGCTTGGCAAAACAAGAATAAAGCCAGTTTATCCCCATTATCACATCAAACTCTATCAACCCCAATTCAATGAGATCGGTTGTGGTGCCTCAACCATGCATGGGGACAATACAATCCCTATAAACCTGCATGGCCACAATACACTCGCCAATAGGAATAGACACAAAGAATGGCTTATGAAGTTGTTCCAGTACTATCCTGAATTCCATAGCAACAGAAGGAGTGACATACGACAACGTGGAACCAAGATCTATAAGAGCATGCATATCATGAGATTTGGACAGTCAGTATACCTGTGACAACATCTGGAGAAGCCTCAAAATTCTGGCAGTCCCTTGTAGCATAGACCCTATTGGGTCCTCCCGAACCCTGTGCACCACCTCTAGTTGCACGATGCCCTAAGGGTACTAGAGTACCTCGAGTTGGAGACAGTGCTGCAGAAGTAGTAGCTGTTGAACTAGCCAGCTGCACCACACCTCTACCAGCATTTTGACGGGACGAAGGGAAATATCTTTGAATATGATCGCTAAGACCGCACCCATAGCATATGGGAAGGTTCATGGAGCAGACTCCCGAGTTCATCTTCCCACATCTAGGGCATGAGGACCTCTGTTGCGGCTGGAATCTCTCGCCTGAATGAACCTGATGGTAAGACCCCCTATTGCCCTGACTAAGCCATAAACGACTCCATTGAGTTGATCGGGCACTAATGGCAATGCACTGGCTAAAGATTTAGCAAAATACTATGATGGTTCATATGACCCTCCCATGAAAATTTCCCTTCCACCACTACCACCATTGCAAGAACCACCAAATTTTATCGCAGACCAGACGTTCTTGTTACCATATCGCTCTATTTTTTTCTTCAGTTTCTAGGTCTCTCTGGCTTGAGCAAAGGCCACCATCTTTCCATAGTTCATATCATAATTCAAGGCGGCTATATAGCCTCATACCTTGCACAAACTAGCGCACCCTACCTTCCATATAGGGCAACATATAAACAGCATACTTGGAAAGATCAGAAAATTTCATATGGTAGTCCCATGCACTCATACTACCTTGCTTCAAGTTCTCGAAATTTGTGGCGCGGGATGCCCTAGTCTCGGCAGGCAAGAAATGATCCATAAAAGCATTTGCAAACTCGTTCTACTCTGCCAGAAGGCTACCCTCCTCGCAGGACTTCTCCCACAATTTAAACCATGAATATGCCACTTCATTCAGGCTATAGGAGGACAATTCCATCGTTTCTTTCTTAGTGTCATGCATCACACGAAGAGTTTTGTGCATATCATAAATAAATTCATGTGGGTCCTCCTCGGGCTTAGTACCCATGAACACCGAGGATCCAACTGAAGGAATATGTTTACCCTTGAACTAGTTGAATCCTCTTGGTGGCTAGAGGAAGTAAATATGGCATTCAATCTCTACGTCTATGAAGCCACTATCTGATTCAACAATTGGATGGCTTCCCTGATGTCCCCATCAGAAACACTAGGACCGAAGCTTGAGGCTGAAGGTGAATTGGAATATTAGTTAGACGAGGAATTTGTACATTTTCAACAGGAGTAGTAAAAATAAGAGGTGTTGTAGTTAGGGGAATGTCTTCGCCTATGGATTTTCATCCGCAACATCTGGTATTGTATTTTCTTCCACTCTTGGGGTGGCATTTTCCCTTTGACCACTTTTCACCTTCTTCTTAGGTGCCATGTACTGTAAAAAATTAGATCAACGCACTAGTCAAAAAGGAACAATCTTGTAATCAAGCTCTATTACACGATCTAGAATATCATAGAAGGGTGACATTCCTAAATACCCAAGTAGCCTCCTAATTATAGATGTGGTTGACTTCACACATATAATAAGGAATCTAATATACACGACTTTGAGACATCCTATGACACTTTAAAAACTTAGGCTCTGATACCAAGCTTGTCACGCCCTGGCCTTGCGGAGCGAAACTGGCGCTCAATCGGGTTACCCCAGTCGGGCAAGCCTACTTAGTGCCTATTATCCAATCTTGCCCGTGAATAATTTAAGAATAAATGACAAGAGATAGACAACGAGAGGATAAAATGTACACTACCATTTATCATTACTTATAGGAGCTTCATTTACAATTACCAAAACCTTACAAGTTCGTAGTTTAAAAGTGGAAACATCCGACAAGTACATCATTTTTTAGTTTGTCTTTCCCCCTTTCTAAAACATAACCCATAGTACATCTACGGAGCTTCTAACTGAACATGAGTGCAATATGAAAGTGTCAGTGTCAACGCCCCAGCTATACGTCACAATGTACAGGAATCAAAAAGACATAAGGCCCCGATACGGAGAAGAGCTCACAAAGTCAACTGAGAGGAGGGTACACCTATTAAGAACATGTGTCACCTGCTAAAGAACCACCTACATCCATTGAAGATGCAACGCCCCTGGCAAAAGGGATGTTAATACATATTGAATATTACTAGTATGTAAATCTAAGTACCCTCACATGGAACGGAATTCCTATGTAGGCCGAGTGAAACATGGAAGTAGTAAGAACATCAGATAATATTTAAATACCAAGTTAAAACATAATAAGGTTTCAAATAAGCATTAACATTTGCGGTTGGGAGATAATTAATTGCGGACACACCACCAAGCATGTGGCATGGAGTCCGATCTCGGCCCGATCGGCTAGGACGTCCCACCCTCAATGTATGTGGGTTGTCAAAGAAATACAAAGCCACCATGTGCACGACATGGTGTCCGATCTCTTCCAAATCAGCTAGGCCGTCTCACCATAATGCTATGTGGATCGGTATGGTCTTTGCTAGCTATCAATTTATCCCAATCAAGGGGAATAATCTCAACATAATATAAAGGGGATTTGTAGCTCAATCAACTCCTATACCGACACGTATATCTTCGGGCTTAGGCCTTTACAACCCACCCTTCCTCGGTGACACGGTGATCCTCCCAAAAATATAACTATATAAAAGAAATATGTTCATCTCATAGCTTGCATAAAATCTTTCATTTCATAGGTACTCTTGGCCATACATGATAATTTTCATTCTTGGTACGACGGATGCATTTCATATTTCAAACTTTCATTCCTTTACTTGTCTATGGATCATCATCAACCGTTAACGACAATTAAGACATCAGAAAAATCATAGCTTCAACTCGTAAGTTCGTAAGAGCTCAAAACACATTAGAACTAATTACAAAAGGAGAGCATAGTAATTTCAATGGAATGATGGATTGAGTTCATATGCGGTTGATAAATCAATCATACTTGAATTATTTCCCAATGAAGCGCATACTATCATGAGGTCAATTGAGACATGCCTTGGGTAAATAAGCATTTGATACATCAGTCGTTTGTGGAAATTTAACACAATAATGATAGAAAGATGGAAAAACCTGATGGTAAGCTACAATCTCTTGTTTTAGTCGCTTATTGCACTCCAATTTACTGCACTTTAATTGAGTTGAACTTTAATTGCTAGTGTTTTGCACTTATTGTATGTTTTATGCCTTGTAGGAGTGATTCCGAGCTATGTAGGTGCTATGGAATGAATTCGAGCTATTTGTAGCTTCGAAGTTCGAGTAAAAGCCAATGGATTAAGCCAAGATCGCGTTCGAGGGTCAAAAACCACATCTGGATATCAAAAAAGTAAAGAAAAATCTGTACTCTGGGAAAACAACACACCCGCGGCGCGTGGCACGCCGCAACTGCCCATGTTGTATTGTCTGACAAATTGCGAGCTCTCTGATTTCCTCACTAATGCTCCACGTGGCGCATCGCCCCATGCAGTGCCAGTACAAATTTTATAGAATAATTGTCCTATTTCGCGTAGGAGAAGGTGTTTTCGTTTGAGCCCGACTCTACTTTGTATATATACATGGGAAAACATTATTTTATGGGCTTTTGACACATCTAAGACCTAAGGAGGCTAAAGAGAAGGTGGAGAAGCAGAAGCACAAAGAATTCATCATTCAATTCTCAATCAACACACGAGTTTGGATTGTTTTATGTTTTCCTTTACTTTAAAAATATTTGTGATGAATTACTCCTTATCTATGAAGTAGTTCCCTTTAGGGTTTGATGGATTTGGTGTATTGATATTGTATGTGGATTATAACTCTAGTTTTTATGTATTGAATCGTTTTGGATGTTTTAATAGTTGCATCCATATTCACATGTTCATGTAATCGAGAGAGGCATAACTTGTGATATATTTGCATTATCTTGTTGGTTGAGTTCATTAATTCTTCTTGGTAATCGAATGAGGCTAGTTGGATCATTGATTAAACATAGTAAGGAGGATAATCGAAACAGATTCATCAAAAGACCAATCTACTACGAAGTCGTGCATATCTTCACCGAGCTTAAATTGGTTCATATTGTGAGGTTGAGACTTAACCGTGAGAGGAGATTCTACTAAACCTTTGCACTAATAATTGAGTAAGTTCGAGAGACTCAGTTGAACATTAGAAGTGAAATAACTAGATTTATATCCCAAAAATTTATCTTGCACCTATCTAATCAGTCCCTATTTTCGTCCATTGATATCTTCCTTGCTTACTTTTCTTTCCATTGTCATTTGTCAGTTAGCTTTAGATTCTTAGTTAATTTTAGTTTTCAATCACATAATTCTAAACTATTGATTATCTTGAATCGCAATCTATCTACAAACTATTATAATACTATTTCACTTCAATACGTGTGGATACGATATTATACTATACTATCTTTGACTAGCGAGCATAACTAAAGTGGTGTTTTGCGCTCGTCAAAACCATGCGTGGAATTCATAAGGAGATCATGGAATCCAATTTTATGGAAGGAGTTTAGCTAACATACATCAAATTAGCCCCTTAATAATACTATGACGGTCCACCACACTAAATAACTTCAATCTACAATAATGCAGCACAAATGTACCAATATTACTAAGGATGTTTTACATTTTGCTCACTTAGGCATTATGTCAAGCATCTAGTGTCCACATTTCTCTACCACCTTCATCAATCATATTTCTTCATCCAATACTTACTCTATACCCTACCAATTCATACTACAACCAACCTTAGATAGTTTAGGACCTCCAATAATATATTCATATCTTATAATTGACTCCCAACCAACAAATACATCAAGCAAACACTTTTCATTCTCTACAAATTCTCAAAATTTTTAATTCGTTAACTTATGTGTTCCAATCACCACCTAATAACTTCTACCTCCAAATTCTTGCTCATATGTTCATTATTAAGTCATGCATGCATGTCCAAGGAGATGGAGATGGAATTACCTTTTGGGAGTAAATCTTGCAAAGTCCTCACTTGAGCTCTTGGAAATATTCTTTAAACTAATTATTTCATGGTGGCTTGAGTTAGTTTTAGTGTGGAATTGATAGAATAAAACACCAGACTAGTGGGTCTTGCTCACCTTGAAGATAGGAGTGAGGGGAGAAAAGCTCCAAAAGTTGGCTAAGTGAAATAAGGGGGAAAATACCACGAATATGAACTTTTTAAATGTTTGGTTGGGCGCTGGGGGAGGCACCACGCGCTGGTCTAAAAATGGATCCTGGTTTGGGCGCCACGCACTGGCGTGGGCGCTAGAGTTTTCTATCCGACAGCCTTCAGTAAAAAATATCACAACTTGTTATAGGAATATCCCAGAGATGCACAGTTTGAAGCGCCGGAAACTATACTCAAGGAGCTTTCATTTTATAGGTAGATCACCTTATTAATCTTTATACTTTGGTAGTTTTGCTCGTTTGAAATTGGATAATATGTAAGCTCTCGAAACTTTAGCCTGTCACATAGCTTCCAACCTAGCTTTGTCCTAGGACATTCTTTAGACCGAAACCACATCAAGTACACCTCTCACACTTATAATCATGACAAATGTAAGTTGTTTCTATTCTATAGTCTCTTGTAGGAGGCAAAACAGTAGTTAAGGAACTCATGAGCGCGCTTTAGAGTCTTAAATCATTATGAAATTTTATGGGGCCTTACTAATAGGAATGAGAATGCAATTTGCTAAGGCAGCTAATAAAGTCTCTTATCGCGATAAGTGCGACGACACAACAAGTTATTTTTTTTCCCTAAAATTCTTGCTTCTTACAAATGGTCTGAGATCATTTGTAACCAGTATAGATACATGAAAAATATATTTTTGAAAGGACTTTGACCTACGGAAGAATGGGAGAGAGACTAAGGCTTGAATATTCATTGAGGTGTCGCTCAACCATTAATTAAATACACCAATTTTGGGTTGAAAGTTGGTTGTTATATTTTTTAGATTTTATTCATTTAAAACTATGTATTTCTTTTCACCTATGGAATAGTTTTTCACTATGGTTTTGACAGACATGGTGTTTTAAGCATTATTTATAGATTTAAATCTTGTTTAATTGTATCCATTGATGGTTTTTGAATTGGGTTGGAAAATTAATCATTACTTTGTTTGATCGAAAGAGGATAGTTTGATGAATGTCTTGCATTATATTGTTTAGTTTCAATTAATGATCCTTCAAGTATTCGTAAGAGCTTTTTGAATTATTAATTGAAATAAAATAGAAAAATATTCGCGAGAAGTTTCTCTTGAAACCATTTATATTAATATTTTCTAGTATATGTACACAACGCTTTATATTAGTTTATTTCATAGAGATTAAGTTCATTCGAGAGAAGAATTTTAATTTAAAGAACAATCAAATAAACTATTGAATTTATGAGAATGAATAGAACCTTAGAGATGAATATTGAACAAAGTTAGATCTTAGACAACAGTGTTGCACGGGTCATGTCAATAGCTCTACGTTCTCTCATTAATAATTAATTGTTGCTTCTCAATTCTCAGCTTTCATGTAATCATTTTATTTGTTTACAATTTTACCCGGTTACTCGTGGCTCATAACCGCATCAATCTAACGAATAATTTCTCTTGAATAGTGCTAAGCCAAGAATTAGTTAAACATTGTTTGAATTAATCTTTGTGGATATGATATCTTTCTATACTATCTTTAATGCAACACAAATTTATTTTTATGGTGTATTGTTTCATAAGGATAGACATATTCAACAGTAGGAGGCATGAAGTTGGCTATATCTAACTGCAATAGGAAGATACGTATCTTTGTTGATGACATTGAGACTCTTGTGGACACAGAACAATAAGTTACCTGGGAGTTTTTTCTTCATGATTTTGGTAAGAGTATAATGGACACTTTAGTCTATGACAAATGTGATTCAATGGAAAGGTTAGAGCTATGGGATAACCTTCATTATTTAGCAAATGATATGGAGTTGCCATAGTTTGCAGGAGGTGACTTTAATGTAATTTTGTCAGGAGAGGAGAAAATAGGAGGATTGCTAGTATGTCCTCTAGAATATGATGATTTTGCATTTTGTATAAACACCTATGAGCTATTGGATTTAGGGTTCAAGGACAGTCCATTCACATGGTGGACAGGAGGTCAGAGGTAGAGCATCTCACAAGAGTAGGTTCTAATCATGCTCAATTGTTGCTTATTTGTGGAGACTAGACACAACAGTTCATTAAAATTTTAGTTTCTTTAACTTCTAGGTACAATATGATACATTCTTGGACACTGTTAGGTAGCATTGAAAAGCAGATTTTGTAGGTGATCCATTCCTGGTGTTTAAAGAAAAGTTGAAGAACGTGAAATTTGCATTATCCAAATGGAGTAGGTATACTTATGGAGACATCTTCAAACATCTGGCTATTCTTGATGACATTATGAAGATAAAAGAGGAGCAGTTCGAACTAGATCATAGTGCTTCTAGTCCAATGGTACTACATAGAGCACAAGTTGAATTGAAAAAATACCTTCACCATGAAGAATAATTCTAGAAACAAAAAGCTGAAATAACATAGTTTGTTGAGGGTGATAGAAATACCAGATTCTTCCACAACATCAATGGGAGGAGGAAGAAACTACAGCTTCATAGAATTCAAACTCTATTGATGATTGGCTTGAGTCTATGGATTTGATGTCTTCAGAAGTTATTTCTTTCTACCAAAAGAAATTCATTCGAGAGAAATAGCCAATTAAGATTAGTGTGATGGAGCATGTCCTAAATTTGGTATCTCATGAAGATAACATGAGATTGTGCACTTGTCCCACAGTAGAAAAAGATAAGAAAGTTGTACTCTACATTTAGAGGTGCAACTGCTAGTGATCCTGATGGATTTTCTAGCATTTTTTATCAAGCTTGATGGGAGGTTATAGGTAAGGATGTACATGCACTTGTTCACTCATTCTATGATAGACGTGCGCTATCAAAATCCATTACTCACACTAATATGATCCTAATAAACTAGCTGTGCAGACATTCTATAATATGAAACCATAAGTCTAAGTAACTTCATCAACAAGGTGACCTCCAAGGTGGTGCGCGACAAGCTAGAGAAGCTACTGGATTCTTTCACTCTACTAGAGGGGTAAAGCAAGGAGATCTTTATCTCTTGCATTATTTGTTTTATTTGCAGAAGTTTTGTTTAGGGCTTTCAACTCGTTATTTCATAATTAAAAATTCATAGGTTATGGCATGCCTAAGTGGAGTAGTAGTTTGAATCACCTCTCTTATACACATGATATTGTTATTTTTGCATCCGCTGAGAGAGACTCCTTGGAGATGATAATGGATACATTGCACAGGTATGAAACAATGTCTGGACAAAGATCAATAGGGAAAAGATCTCATTCTATATGCATCAAAATATAGTAGACACCCTATATGAAACAGTTGAAGATACAACAAATTTTGTGAGAGGGCAATTTGCCTTCACATATTTGGGTTATCCTATATATTGCACAAGGAAAAAAAAAAATACTATGATGATTTATTTGGCAAGGTGAAGAACAAGTTACAGGCATGGAAGGGGAAGTTATTATCCTATGAAAAAAGGTGGTTCTAATCTCACATGTACTTCAATGTATGTCAATACACTTGCTCTCAATTATTGACCCTTCCAGGTATGTAATTGATAAGCTTCATAAAACATTTGCTAGAGTTTATTAAAGTACTAAGAAGAGAAGAAGAAGACATACGGCTGCATGGAAGAACTTATGCTTGACTTCAGAGGAGGGATGATTGGTGTTCGGGTCTTTATATGATTTCTTCAAGACACTTTTTGCTAAGCTCTGGTGGAGGTTCAGAATAACCAAATCATTATGGTCAAAATTTATGTGAAACAAATACTGCAAGAAAGGATTCCTACCTTAGTCTGATGGAGGGATGATTCTCGTGTTTGAAAGAAAATATTAGAGGGAAGATGCCATTGAACATGAAATATGGTGGGAACCTAAGAATCGTACATCTAATGTTTGGTATAATAATTGGACAAGGCTTGGAGCCTTATATCATGTTGTGCCAGATAAATTTAATGTGATGAAAATGTGGCATAATTGATGGATACTGGTGTCTGAAATGAGCATCTCATTCAACAATCTTTCCCTGAAGATGTATTGCAGGAACTGGGTTTACTGGAGATTTATGAATAATGGGATAAACCTTTGCGGATATGGACAAGCTCGGGTAAATTTATATTTAGTAGTGCATGCGATTTGCTTGGACATAGAGCTCATGTTTCGCTAGTTTAAAGAACATGTGGGTGAAGGGAGTTTCATTTAAGATCTGTTTCTTTCTATGAAAATTGTGGAAGTTCAAGCGGCCTGCAGATGATATGATTGCAAGAATGCAGTATGCCATTACTTCTAAGTGTTGGTGTTGCACCAATCCACACAAAATAAGAGGCAATTTCACACTCGTTTATTACAAGCTCATTTGCATCTAAGGTTTGATAGTTATGTGGTAATGCAATCGTGATATCTAGTGATTTTACTCAGATTCATCAAGCTATATTTTGCATGGTGGAAAGCAAATTTTCCTACTAAATTGAAAGATATATATTAAGATGAACATCATACGAAAAGTAAATTGCATAAAGTAAATGACACCATGTGTTTTATACTGGTTCAGATTCAATGTGAACCAGTCCCCTTGGGTTGAAAGAGGGTTCTCTCTTTAAGTTCCTTAAAAATTTTCGGTACAAGTCTGTTGATGTTGTTGAACATACACCAACAGCTTCTCAAAGTATAAGTATCTTTCTGAGTTTTTATATAATGCTTCACCAGTAGTTTTTCTCTCTTTCTTCTCTCATGTTATTACACAATAAATCTAGAATAGACTACAATGATTGTTTGGAGTAGAACAAAAAATATGATAATGGTTCGATCAAAGTATGTTTCTGTCGTTGTACCTTTGACTGTATATATATGACTTGAGAGAAGAACTTCTTAAATGAAGCAGATCTTTGAGAGATAGGCAACCCAAAGGAATTGATCCTTGAAATGAACCTTAATTGATTCCTTCCAAGAATAAGGTTGGAACCTTCCTATACTTGGACCCTAAAGCACAGCGTGATAGGTCTTTCTTCCTTGATCGGCGTAACTTGATATCCTTTGCAAATCTTCCATATTTATAATATGATTGCCCTTAACTTCCATGATTGAGGATCGAGACTGGATATTGATCTTCCTTGGTACCCGTGATTTCGAACCAAGAGAAAAAGCCTTCCTTCTTTGGATAGCTTCTAGATCCTTGGTTGGCTCTTACTTCCTTCTTCTATCTTAACCTTCCTTCTTCGGATAGCTTCAAGATCCTTGATTGCCTGCAATAGGAATAAGTTATTTTTCATCATTAAAGACAGATCTAACAATCTTCCCTCTTTTGATGATGACAAAAATAACTTAATTTATTTTACTTTCCTGCTTAATTTGTCATGCGGTCGACTTCCCCCCCAGCCTTCTATCGGATCTTCTTGCTCCATAGTTTGACTTATGAGTCGACTCCCCCTCAACTTGTTATCAGCTCATGTGATTTAGTTGGTCGACTCCCCCTCAAGCAGTTGTCGCATTTTACCTGCTAGTTCACTTGAGTGTATTGCCCCTACACGTTAGTAGTAATCCTTTCTCCTCCTTTGGCATCAATCAAAAGGAGGGCTAAGAAGGTTATATTCCTAGCAATTTTAAATATTCAAATAATTACAGTCATCCAAAATAGGCAAAAAAATATCCAAGCATCCAAAGACATCCAAGACTCCAAAACATCTGTAAAATGTTTAAAAATGTCTAAAACAACTAACACACATCAACAATGAAGAAAGTAGGTGAGAGTATTGCAGATGGCTTCCTTGACATGATCTAAGCTGGAATTCATAGTGACTATGATCCCATCAAAATGATCATGGACTTCTTTGAAGGCTTCACTGCCTTTTCTGCAATCTTCTATACCAAGACTCGCAGCTTAGACACATATGAGCCTGTCTACTTTGAGATCTCGTGGATATCTCTGACTGTGGACTGAGTGCCCGAGACCAGATCCTTGATGACAGTCACCTTTTTGTAAATTGTAGCAATCCTCTCAAGTAACTCTGGGTTGTTCACAGTGGTTTGAGGAGCATCAGTTTTTACCTTAGAGCTAGAGGAAACCGTTTTAGCTTCATTTTCCTGCTTTACCCAGGAACCATCCACAACAACATAACCCATGCTGATAAAAGCTCTAGTATTGTAGCATTTGGAGACTGAGACATCTGGATAGTTTGAGAGAGGAATGTTGTAGGCTTCAAAATGACAAGTAACTACCATACCATAGGGAAGACTCGATGGTTCTTCAGAGCATTCAATTATAAAATTGATTACCCACAAGGACAACTTCACTTTGTATTTTGTAAGAGGGAAGTAGACCAAAAAAGTGTCTCTTTGAGATAGAGTGGTTTAAGATCCTATTCTTGGGAGTATGGTGGTGGAAACAATGTGAGCGAAGACACGAGTTTCAAAGGTAATGTCATTGGGCCCTAATTTGTTTGGTTAAGAGTCAGACAGAGATTTAGCAATGCATCTTTTGGCTTGTTCAAATGATATTTCAAAGTCTTCAGGCCAGGAACTTTTGAATAAGGCAGAGTAACCAGACCTTTTGCGTTGAAAAATAGAATTGAAGGTAGAACAGTCTAAAACAATATGCTAGCCTAACACTAAGGAATAAATCTTGTCAGATTTGGGAAATGAAGGTTTGCATAAAACATGTGAACAAGATCTTCATAAACCTTTGGAGCGGTTAGAAGAAAGAAATTAACCCATCCCTGAAAGTCGAATAACTCTCTTACCTTGCAATTAATCTTTCCATATCATCTAGATTGACGATTCTCCCATGAGCGATCAATTTTCCCTTGAAGGCAAAAAATTTTCTCGGTTGGGCGTATCCTAGTAATTGACCTCTGACTCAAGAAGACTGTCTAGGTCCATCTTCACTTTCTTTGGGGTTATAGTTTCAAACTCTTGTTGGATGGGATGCTTCTCTAGGGCTTTTTGGTATAGATATGAGCGTCATCGAAAAAATCTACCCTAAAAGATGAAAAGTCCTCTGAGTGATCAGACCCAATAGTGATGGGTTCTGATGGCTGAGAAGAGAACTTTCTTTTGGAGCGAGTGCCTTTACGAGTAAAGACAGGAAGGTTCTTTGAAACTTTAGCCATTGTTGAGTGGGTGAAGATTATAGTGTGAGACGGTGAAGAAGATGAAGTCTTATAAATATATAGGGAGACATGAAAAGGTGTGACTGATGGATTCTAAGAAAAGGAAAAGGCATCAGCGATTGATTTGGTTCCCTTTTCGAGATACGAAAAAGGTGTGAAGAGAGTCTAAGAATTGAGGCGTCGAATTAATTCATCTGGCGAGAGAAAAAGAGTGAAAAGATATGTCAGTAAGAAAAGTTTTTTACCGTAATTACTTACAAAGTGATGCTTAATATCTATATGTTTTGCCATGGAATGATGCATAGGATTTTTTGACTAACAAATTGCACTTGCATTGTCACAGAAAATTTGAATACGTTTAAAAGAAAGATCATAATCACTTAGATGGTGAGTCCTCCAGAGTAGTTGAGCGCAGCATTGTCCAATAGCAATGTATTTTGCCTCTGTTTTGGATAATACGACTTATCCTTGTTTCTTGCTATTCCAGGAGATGAGTGCTTTTCCTAGCAGTTGGCATGTTCCACTTGTGCTTTTTCTATCATCTTTATCCCCTGCAAGATCTGCATTTGAAAATCCTTCAAGCTTGAAATTCTTAAATCGTAGATACCATAAACCATGTGATGTCGTTCCAACAAGATATCTAATAATTTGTTTAACCGCTATTAAATGAGATTCTTTAGGAGCTGACTAGAACTTGGCATATTTATACACACTAAACATGATTTCAGGTCGACTGCAAATTAGGTAAAGAAGCGACCTGATCATCCACTGGCTTTCCTTCCTCATCTTTGTCAAGAATGGTGGATGGGATCATAGGGGTTCCAAGAGACATTGCATTGCTCATTCCAAACTTTTGTATCAGTTCTTTTGTGTACTTCGTCTAACATATGAAGATGCCCTTGTCTGATTGATGAATTTGAAGTCCAAAGAAGAATCTTAATTCTCCATACCGACCCGGCCTGTTATTTTGTGTATTGTAGCCTCGTTTCCTCATTTGTCACTTCTTGTATGTTTATTTTTAGTTATGTGACTTGCTGGGGTGGTTGTTTGGTTCCCGGAATGTTTCATAGTGAAATTGGACACTTAGTCCTAAGGTTGGAAGCTTAAGTTGAAACAGTTGACCAGAGTTTGACTTTTGGGTACTCCGAAATGGAATTTTGATGGTTTCGATAGCTTCATATGGTGATTTTGGACTTAAGAGCATGTTCGAATATTGATTTGGAGGTCCGTAGGTCATTTTAGCTTGAATTAGCGATAGTTGGAAAGTTGAATGTTTGGAACATTGAGACATTTGACTGATAGTAAATTTATTAATATCAAGCTTAGATTTTTGTTTCTAGAGTTGGAATAGGTCCGTTGTATCATTTATGACTTGTGTGAAAATTTTGAGGTCAATCGGAGTTGGTTTGATATGTTTCAGCATTGGTTTTTGAAGTTGGAAGTTCATTAGCTTTAATAGGCTTGAATTGGGGTGTGATTCATGATTTGATATTTTTTGATGTGATTGATGCTTCGACTAAGTACGTATCATATGTTAAGATATGTTGGTATGTTTGGATGGGGTCCCCGGGGATTTAGGGGTGGTTCGAATTGAAGTTGGGATTATTTTGGACTTAAGGAATTTCTACTAGCTTCAGTTCTGGTGTAACCGCACCTCCGAGAATTTTGCCGCAGGTGCAGAGCCGCAAAAGAGGCCAGTTGTGTGCAGGTGCGAGATTTTTAGAGGTTGTTGTTGGGTCATAGGTGCAAGGAATATACCGCATATGCGAGCCCACAAATACGTATTGTTTCTGGAGAAGCGGAGGAAGAGCTAGGATTGGGAGTCCGCATAAGCGGACATAGGTGCGCAAAAGCGCGCACACGGGTGCGATGGATTGTCGGCAAAAGCGGAAGGCGACTGGAGAGCATAAGTCGCAGGAGCGGAGAAGTTCTGTAGGTGCGGGCTTTGGACTGCAGATGCGGTGGGGCGGAGTTTAAGTGAGTTCCATAGATGAGGAAACTGGATCGCAGAAGCGGTTCCGCAAAAGCGAAAAATGGATCGCAGATGCGAAATGCCTAGCGGTGTTATATTTTGAAGGGTTTCGGGTTTTCTCTTATTTTTAGACTTGTGGAGCTCGACTAGGGGATCTCTTTGAGAGGGATTTCACTATAATTCAAGAGGTAAGGATTTTTGATCACTTTTATCCATAAATAATTAATAACCATCAATTTTTACATATAGATTATGTGTGTTTGAGGTGAAACTTGGTGGATTTTGGACCATGTATTGGAGAGTAAGATTTGGGGATCTGAGGGTCAATTTATGGTTGGAATTGGATGATTTTGGTGTGGTTGGACTCATTATTAAATGGGTGTTTGGATTTTGTGAATTTTGTCGGGTTCCGAGGCGTGGGCTCGGGGTTGAATTTTGGGGTTTACTTTTTGATTTTGGTTAAAGATCTTAGCTTTATCATATGGAATCGATTCCTATAGCTGTTATTAATTATCTTAAGTTGTTTGTGATTAGATTTGAGTCGTTCAGAGGCTGGTACGCAAGGTAGGGGTTTTTTGGAGCATTGAGTTGCGCGCTTTGAGGTAAGTAACACATCTAAACATGGATTTGAGGTTATTTAACCCTAAGGATTACAATGTATGATAGATATTGGGGTGATGTTCGCGCTAGGTGACGAGCGTGTGTGCGTGCACCGGCATCTTCATGGAGTGGGGAGGCCGTTAGGCTATTTCCGGACTTGTTTTGCTATATTATCATGTTTATACTCACGTTTCCTCTACTTTACGGATTATTTGACGTGTGAATCATGTTAGACATCATATGTAGGCTATGTGCTAAATGTTCAAGCCTTGTTTGGGTTATTCTTGTTGTCTCTGAGCTATGTATCTTATTTGCACACATGTTCTCAGCCATTATACTAAATTCATGAATAATATCTCTGGCTTAGTACTTATTATTTGATTCCTCACATATTGTTGATACCACTTAAGGGTAATTCTATTAAATTGAATATTTGAAATGTGTTTATCTGAGATTTAAGCGGTGAATGACTGAGTTTGGGCCTAAGAACCAGTTTGGTACTGATTTTGAGGTGACACGTATGCAGGCCCACATTAGGCTAAGTGTTATTATTTTGGGGCGATGCGTGCACCAGGCCTCATTACTGGGCTAAATGATTATAATTAGCGCTTAGGCAAGATACGCCCTTCTAGAGTGTGACATGCCACCAGTGGGCGCAGACACAGTATTTCACCTATGTGCTTGAGGATGGGTAGTTATGCTAGGCACCCATACGGCGCTAAGTGTAAATAATCTTGATGGATCCCCTATGATACTATTAATTTACATGTATACCTGACATAGAGATGCATTTTTCTCATGCTACCCTTGAAAGCATGCCTAAATTACTAAAATGTGGATAAGCTGAACTTGATATCATTGAGCTATTGTTTCTATAATTTTCCTTTATATTCTAAATTATTATCAGTTATCGGTATTGGTATTGGATTTTTGTTCTGAGCTCGTCACTACTTTCAACTCAAGGTTAATGTTGTTACTTATTGAGTACAATGGGTCAGTTGTACTCATACTACACTCTGCACTTCGTGTGCATATCCTAGTACATCCAGCTGAGGTAATTATAAGACTTGAGTTGTGCTAGCTTTTGGAGGCTACGAGATAGCCGCCATATCGTCCGCAGTCCTTGAAGTTCTCTTCTTGTTATCTATTATCATTAGTGATCTTGTATCCGGACAGTTGTATTAGAGGATTTGCTTGTACCTTGTTATTAAGTAGTGCTCGGGTGCTCGTTGACACCAGATTTTGGGATTGGTTGTAGTAGCATTTTGTCTTTATTCTCATATATTTTATGATATTCTTCCGTTGTTGGGTTACTAGACCATGTTATTCCATTTTCATTAATATCATGTGATTGTTAGCTTACTTAACGGGCTGGGTTAGGTGCCATCACGACTTGTGAATTTGGGGTCGTAACAAGTTGGTACCAAAGCACTAGGCTTAGGTCTCACAGGTCACAAGCAAGTCTAGTAGAGTCTATCGAACTATTAGGAAACTTCACTTTCTTGCATTTTTATCGTGCGAATTTGTTAATTACGAAGTTTGAAACTTGACTCTTCTATTCTCTTATAGATGGTGAGTACACGTGTGACCATATCAGGCGGACGGCCACCAATACCACAAGCTATGGCTGAGAGGTCGACGCCGCGGTAGAGGTCGAGGTGCGGCTCGTACTACAGCTAGAGCAGTACTTGTGGAGCCACCAGTTGCACCAGCTGAGGGGTAGATACCAGTTGTTGAGCCAGTGGAACCAGCTCAGGTACCAGTTATGCCCATTGTGATCCCAGGCCTTTAGGAGGCCTTAGCTTAGATTTTGACTATGTGCACGAGCCTGGCACAAGCAGTCTCAGTTCCAGCTACACCAACCACTTCTTAGGTCGGGGGAGGTGCTCAGACTCCTGTCACCCGTACTCCAGAGCATGAATCTCAGGCACTCCAAAAACCAGGGGTACTACCAGCCCAGCCGGTTGCTGCTGCTCGGGCCGAAGTTGGCCCACCTATGAGTGATGAGGAGAAGAAGAGACTAGAGAGGTTTGGGGGGCTTAAGCCTTCAGAGTTCAGTGGGGAGGAGTCAGAGAATGCTCAGGATTTCTTAGAGTGGTGTCAATGGATTCTTCTCCTAGCGGGCGTTTGGAGACCAGTGGAGTTGCATTTACCCCCTTTCAGCTGACTGGGGCTACCTATAGATGGTGGCAGGCCTATGAGTTAAGTAGGCCAGTTGGCGTGGCGCCATATTCAGGGCATAAGTTCTCCATTCTCTTTTCAGAGATGTTTGTCCCACAGACTCGCAGGGAGGAGATACGTTGAAATTTTGAGCAGCTACACCAGAGAGATATGACTATGACCCAGCGGGAATGAGATTCACAGATTTGTCGCGTCATGCTATGTGGTTAGTTCCCATAGAGAGGGAGAGGATCAAGAGGTTCATTGATGGCCTCAACTATGGCCTAAGTTATAGTTAGGCTCGAGAAGCTGAGACGGATGCTAGGTTTGACCAGGTGGTTGAGATTTCTAGGCGCTTGGAGTTGGTTTGCAAGCTTGAGCGCGAGGAGCGGGAAGGCAAGAGGCCCCATGGTTTTGGTGGTTTCAGTAGTACCTCATCTGGAGGTCTGTCATATCACAGCAGAATTCATCCTTACAGGCCAGCTCAGATGGCTCATCCGATTCATGGTGATGTATCAACAAGTCATGGTTCATATAGTGCTCGTCCGGGTTAGTCAACTTTCAGTTCCCGCGCAGCTCAAAGTTCATCCCATGCTCCATTATTTCAGGGTTCATCAGTACCGGGTTCTTCTAGTGGCTATTCTAGTTCTCGTGGTCCAATTCAGGCACCACAGTCATTTCCAGCTCGAGGTTGTTACGATTGTGGAGAGTTGGCGCATGTGAGGAAGTATTGCCCCCGTTACTACAGAGGTCCAGTGTAGTAGGGAGCCTAGCCTATGACCCCTGCACCAGTTGCTTCATCACCCGCTCAGCCAGCTCGGGTGGGACTCAGGCAATTTGAGGTCGCCCTAGAGGGGGAGGTCGATCAGGTGAGGGTAGGCTTGATACTATGCTTTTTCTGCCAAGCTAGAAGCAGTTGCTTCTGATGTTGTGATCACAGGTATCGTTTCAGTGTGCCAAAGAGATGCTCCCATATTATTTGACCCTGGTTACATTTAGTCATATGTTTCATCATACTTTGCTCATTATTTGTAAATGCCCCGTGATTCCTTAGTTACGTCTGTTCATATATCTATGCCGGTGGATGATTTTATTATTGTGGATCGTGTATATCAATCGTCCTTGGTTACTATTGGGGGATCAGAGATAAGAGTTGATCTTTTGCTACTTAGCATGGTTGATTTTGACGTGATTTTAGGCATGGATTGGTTGTCAGTATGTCATGCTATTCTAGATTGTCACGCTAAGATCGTGACATTGGCGATGCTGGGATTGCCTAAGATTGAGTGGAGAGGTTCTCTGGACTATGTTTCCAGTAGAGTGATTTCATATTTGAAGGCCCAACGAATGGTTAGGAAGGGATGTTTGGCATATTTGGCCTTTGCCAGGGATGTTATTGTTGATACTCCTAGCATTGAGTCTGTTCCGGTAGTGAGAGACTTTTCGGATGTGGTTCCAGCAGACCTATCGGGCATGAAACCTGACAAGGATATTGATTTTCGTATTGACTTTGTGCAGGACACTCACCCCATCTCTATTCCTACGTATTGTATGGGACCAGTAAAGTTGAAGGAATTGAAAGAACATCTTTAGGAGATACTTTATAAGAGATTTATTAGGCCGAGTGTGTCACCTTGGGGAGCACCTGTTCTGTTTGTGAAAAGGAAGGATGGTACTATGCAGATGTGCATTGATTACAGGAAGTTGAACAAAGATACAATTAAGAACAAGTACCTATTGCCGCGCATTGATGACTTATTTGACCAGCTTCAGGGTGCTAGAGCATTCTCTAAGATATATTTGAGGTCTGGGTATCACCAGTTAAAGATTCAGGATTCTGATATATTGAAGACAGCATTCAGGACCCGCTATGGTCATTACGAGTTTCTTGTGATATCTTTTGGGTTCACCAATGCCCCAACAACATTTATGCATCTGATGAACAGTGTATTTAAGTTGTATCATGATTCTTTTGTCATAGTATTCATTGATGATATACTGGTGTACTCACGCAGCCAGGAAGATCGTGAGCAGGATTTGAGGATTCTACTCCAGACGTTAAGGGAGAAGAAGCTTTATGCTAAATTCTCCAAGTGTGAGTTTTGGCTTGATATATGGCATTCTTGGGGCATGTGGTGTCCAGTTAGGGGATCAAGGTAGATCTGAAGAAGATTGAGGTAGTTTAGAGTTTTCCCAAACCGTCTTCAGCTACTAAGATTCGGAGTTTTCTTGGCTTGGCTAGATATTATCGCCGTTTTGTAGAGGGTTTCTTGTCCAGTGCTACATCTTTGACTAGATAGATCCAGAAGGGTGCCCTATTCAGGTGGTCTGATGAGAGTGAGGAGAGCTTTCAGAAGTTCAAGACTGCCTTGACCACAGCTCCAATTCTAGTTTTTCCTTCATCATCGGGTTCACATACAATTTATTATCATGCTTCTCAGATTGGTATTAGGTGTGCCTTGATGCAGGTGGGTAAGGTGATTTCTTATGCTTCGCGCCAGTTGAAGCCTCATGAGAAGAACTACCCCATTCATGATTTAGAGTTTGCAGTTATTGTTCATGCACTGAAGATTTTGAGGCATCATCTCTATGGCGTGTCTTGTGAGGTATTTACAGATCGTCGGAGTCTGCAGCACTTGTTTGAGCAAAAGGATCTAAATTTGAGGCAGTAGAGATGGTTAGAGCTATTAAAAGATTATGATATCACCATTTTGTATCATCCCTGGCAGGCCACTGTTGTGGCCAATTCCTTGAGCAGAAAGGCTGTGAGTATAGGTAGCCTTGCATATATTCCAGTTTGTGAGAGACTGCTAGCATCAGATGTTCAGGCCTTGGTCAATCAGTTTGTAAGGGTAGATATTTTGGAGCCTAGTCGGGTTCTAGCTTGCGTGGTTTCTCGGTCTTGTTTGTATGAACACATCAGAGATCATCAGTATGATGACTCCTATTTTCCTGTCCTTAAGGACACAGTGCAGCGCAGTGATGCGATGGTGGTTTCCTTTAGGGATAATGGGGTGTTGTGGATGCAGGATCGAATTTATGTGCCCAATGTGGATGGGCTACGTGAGTTGTTTCTTGAAAAGGCCCACAGTTCGAGGTATTTCATTCATCGGGTGTCGCGAAGATGTAACAGGATTTGAGGAAACACTATTGGTGGAGGAGAAAGAAGAAAGATATAGTGGAGTATGTGGCTTAGTGCTTGAACTGTCAGCAGGTGAAGTATTGTAACGACCCGATGTGTCGTAGAAACACGTGGTAGTAAATCATATAGATTTGGCTTGTTTAATGTGCAAATCCTTCCTTGTGATTATGCAATGTTATTACTTTTTTTGCAGTAAATGAGGTATAAGAACCCAAGACTAGGGAAAAGAACTCAAAAGATAAGAGAAAAAGGGCAAAAGGTGTCGCAAAGTCCACTATGCGATCGCATATGTGCAAATGCGAGTCGCATAGTTGGCATCCTTCGTCGCATACTGAAGCAGAGAACTGGGCAAAATTCTTGTCGAAAATGCGACGAGAATGCGGATCGCATTTCAGATATGCGAACCGCATATCTCACACAGGCGTCGCATAGTGAAACAGAAAAACTGGGCAAACCTTTCGTCGAAAATGCGACGAGAAATGCGATCGCATTTCAGAAATGTGAACTGCAGATTTGACAGTAGGATCGCAGAGTGAGACAGAGTTTTGGGTCAAATATTGTGTCAGAAATGCAGACCGCATATGTGCTCTGCGACCAGAATGCGATCGCATTCTGGCATCTGGCAACTTATTTTCATTCCGATTTTTTTGGCCTACTATAAATAGGGACCCATAACCCTAACACGGAAAAACCCACTTATTTTCGACACCATCTTAGAGAAACCTTTCTAAACCACCTTCAAACTCCAACAAATCAACCTCCAAATCACCTTGAAATAGCCCCCAATTCCATGAAAAACACCTCTATGACATAGCTATCAACTCCCAATCACCAACCCAGCTCTTCCCATTTAAACTCACCAAAACCCAGCTGAGGAATCGCCTGAGACAACCCCAAATACGCTGAAAAACAACCATGAAATCATCCTTTCAACACCCCGACGTCAATTACGAAGAACCCACTCTCCAAACCCCAAAACCCCAGCTCAAATTACTGCAAATCCTAACGTGAACAGTACCCAAAAGCTTCATACGGGTTGGAGGATCGAAGGCTTGTGATTTTATTGTTGCAAGGATTTGGATTCCTTGGAAAATCAGGAACTTTGGCAAAGCAAGGTAAGTGGTTGTCCTAATCTTAGCTTGAGGGACTAGAAATCATGTGCTAATTGTTAAATTGCTTTTTGTTGAGAACAATGTATAGGTATAGTGACGAGTACCTATACATTGGTGTCGAGCATGACCATGGGTCATATATTGATAAGTGTTGTGCAATTATTTTTCTAATTGCTGAATATTATCCGTGACATTGTTGTAATATAAGTGGGAGCGGGTGGAACGCCTGCCACAAGATATCGTGAAATGAGGGCAGGTGGTACGCCTACCACATGAATTTATCATTATAATTGTTCATCTTGATTACAGGTTAATGTATCTTTTATTCGGCATAAGTTAGATTGTCAGATGGACTAGTTGAATAAGGAAGTGTTAGAAGTCAAAAAGAGGTTCAGCGTCTAAGTCATGGGTAGTGTCTTAGGGGTTCGTTAGGAGTTCAAGGGATCCGGTGTCACAATAGTAGCGTAGTGTCTAGGTTTAATGAAATGATAATTTGGTTAGGAGGTTAATTGTAGAACTTCGACTGTAATTAAGTACTAACATTGATTGAGCTAAATAGGAGTCGAATATGGTTTGGTTATAGCTGATTTTCCCCTGGCCAGGATGATCGTTTGATGTTGTTTATTCCCTAATTGGGAAGTTGTTATGTTGCCTTGTTCCCTTGCCGGGACTTCTTGTGATTGTTGTGGTATTGTAAGTGGGAGCGGGTGGCACGCCTGCCACAAGAGGTTACTGTAAGTGGGAACGGGTTGCACGCCTGCAACAAGAGGTTACGGGAGGTGAAGGTGGCTTGTATCTCATCTCATTGTGTTAAAGGCTAAATTGCAGTTTTTCTCTCTTATTCATTGATGATTCGTTTCTCTTTATTTGTCTATTATTGCAATGTATGTTTTCTTTCCCCCATTAAAATTGTTTATGTATTTCTAGTCTTCTGCTATAGATACATATAATTTATAACTGAACAGATTTATCTGGAGTCTGGTCCTAGCCTCGTCACTACCTCACCGGGGTTAGGCCAGGCACTTACCAGCACATGGGGTCGGTTGTGCTGATACTACACTATGCACTCTTTTGTGCAGATCCCAGTGCCGCAGGCTTCGGACCATAGAAAGCTTCCAGCCTTGTGATTATCAGGCGACCCAAGGTAGTACTGCAGACGTTCGCAGATCTTGGCGTCCCCTGTCCATTTCCTTTACCTGTTTCTTCCATGTAGTTCGGAAACAGTATTTTGTTATTTCTTTCAAAACCTTGTTTGTAGTACTCTTAGACAGTCTGTGAAACTGTGACACCAGATCTTGGGTAGTTGTGAAAGACATTTTATTTAAAATATTCTATATACTTCGCTCGTTAAATTGTGTTGTTTTTTTATGGTTGGTATTAGTTGAATTGATTTCGAATGAAAATGTGGTAAATAATTCGGTTGATTGGCTTGCCTAGCTTTCACTAGTAGACGCCATCACGACTCCCGAAGGTGGGAATTCCGGGGTCGTGAAAAGTATGAGCATTAGAGGCTTGGCTGTTTGACTTCAGAGACTTGAGATTCCTGAGTGGAAATGGGGGCGTGTTACCATGGATTTCGTTGTTGGGCTTCCATGAGCTTTGAAGAAATTTGATGCAGTATGGATGATTGTGGACCGGTTGACTAAGTCCGCACATCTCATTCTGGTAGTGACTACCTATTCTTTAGCGTGACTGCCAGAGATCTATATCTACGAGATTGTTCGCCTTCACGGTGTGCCGGTGTCCATTATTTTTTTACCAGGGCAAGTAGTTCACATCGCAGTATTAGAGAGCAGGGCAGCGAGAGTTAGGCATACGGGTTGAGTTGAGTACAACATTTTATCCCTAGATGGACGGACAGTCCGAGCGCACCATTCAGGTCTTGGAGGATATGCTACGCACTTGTGTTATAGATTTCGGGGTTCTTAGGATCAGTTTCTACCGCTGGCAAAGTTTGCCTATAACAACAGCTACTAGTTGACTATTTAAATGCCTCCTTATGAGGCCTTATATGGGAGGCCTTATATCAGGTTATAGATTGTTGGGTACTGATTTGGTTCAGGAAGCCTTGGAGAAAGTCAAGTTGATTCACGATCAGCTTCATAAAGCATGGTCTAGACTGAAGAGCTATGCGGATCAGAAGTTTAGCGATGTTGCATATATTGTGGGAAAGAAGGTATTGCTTAGAGCTTCGCCCATGAAGGGTGTGATGAGAAGAAGGGCAAGTTGAGCCCTCGGTAAATTGGTCTGTTTGAGGTGCTTGATAGGATAGGGGAGGTGGCCTAGAAGCTTCCATTGCCACCTAGTTTATTGGGTGTTCCCCTGGTGTTTCATGACTCTATGCTTCGAAAGTATTATGGTGATCTGTCTCATGTTTTGGGTTTCAGCATGGTCCCGCTAGATGGGGATTTGACATATGATATAGAGCCGGTGGCCATTTTGGATCAGCATATTCGAAAGTTGAGATCGAAGAATATAGCTTCAGTGAAAGTTCACTGGACAGGCCAGGCAGTCGAGGAGGCTTCTTGGGAGACCAAGTAGGAGATACGTAGCAACTATCCACACCTATTTGAGACTCTAGGTATGATTGTAGACACGTTTAAGGACACACGTTTGTTTAAGAGAACGTTTGTTTAAATGGGGGAGACTATAACGACCCGGCTGGTCGTTTTGAATATTGTAGTCTCTTTCCCCCATTTTTCGCTTCTTCTATGTGCATTTGTGGTTATGTGACTTGTCGGGGTGGTTGTTTAGGTTCTGGGGATGTTTCGGAGTAAATTGGGATACTTAATCCCTAGGTTGGAAGCTTAAGTTGAAAGAGTTAATAGGAGTTTGACTTTTGTGTAGACGACTCCGGAATGGAGTTTTGATGGCTCTAAGAGCTTCATATGGTAATTTTGGACTTAAAAATATGTCTGGATATTGATTTTAGAGGCTTGTAGGTCATTTTGGCTTGAATTGGCGAAAGTTGGAAAGTTGAAGGTTTTGAACGTTAAGAGGTTTGACGAGAGTTGACTTTGTTGATGCTGGGCTTGGATTTTATTTTCGAGAGTTGGAATAGGTCTGTTGCGTCATTTATGACTTGTGTGCAAAATTTGAGGTCAATCGGAGTTGGGTTGATATGTCTGTAGTCCTTGAAGTTCTCTTCCTGTTATCTGGTATCTTTACTGCTCTTGTATACGGACAGTTTTATTAGACAATTTGCTTGTACCTTGTTATTCAGTAGTTTTCATTGACACTAGATTTTGGGATTGGTTTTAGTAGCATTTTGGCTTTATTCTCATATATTTTATGATATTCTTCCGATGTTGGGTTATTAGATCATGTTATTCCATTTTCATTAATATTGTATGATTGTTGGCTTACCTAACAGGTTGGGTTAAGTGCCATCACGACTCTTGGATTTGGGATGGTCACATTCGCCCATCATGCTCATTTCAAACTCTCTTGGTATGAGATGTGAGAATTCATTGCACAAATTAGAGTTAGCACTTCCGAAAATGATATCAACAACATAAATTTGAATAATAAGATTACATGATGATGATCGTTTGATAAAAAAAGTCATATCGATCTTACCTCTTGGAAAACTATGACTAATAAGAAATGAACTCAGTCATTCATACCAAGCTCTAGATGCTTGTTTGAGTCCCCAAACAGCTTTAGTCAACTTAAACACATGATAGGCAAACTGTGAGTTTTTAAATCCAGGAGGTTGTTTTACATAGACCTCCTCATCAATAAAACCATTTTGAAATGCACTTTTAACATCCATTTGAAAGAATTCAAAACCTTTAAAAGAAACATATGCAAGAAATATATGCATTGATTATAACTGAGCTATTGGAGCAAAGGTTTCGTCATAGTCGACTCCTTCCTGTTGGGAGTAACCTTGTGCGACTAATCTTGCTTTGTTTCGAATGACTTTGACTTCTTCATTCATCTTATTTCTAAATACCCATTTTTTCCAATTATTGCTGCATTTGCTAGCTTGGGTACCAATGTCCAAACTTGATTTTCGTCGAACTAATCAAGTTCTTCTTGCATAGCTTGTAGCCAGCTGCAGTCTTTCAAAGCTTCATCAACTTTCTTTGGCTCTATTTGAGATATGAGAGCAATGTTGAACTTTTTCTTTAGAGCTCCCCTGATTTTCATCCTGTAGTTTGGATTTTCTATAATAAATTCTATGGATACTCAGGTTCGCTTCTCCATTCATTTGGTATTGTCTCAGCTTGTTGAGTAGTCGACTCCTTCTGAGATTCAGTATTCTTCCCGGCAGCTTCATTAGTCAACTTTGAGGTTTCATTGCTGTTGTCAGTTGATTCTTTTGGTTCAAGTGATTCACTGATCTTGGGTTGATTTTGGCTAATATCTTCATCATCTGCAATGACTCCTTTCTCGACCATAGAATTATTATCATCAAATACAACATGAATTGATTCCTTTGTACGCAAGGTACATTTATTATAAACTCTAAAGGATCTACTGTTATTAGAATTACCAATGAATATACCTTCATCGCTTTTTGGATCAAACTTACTAAGATTGTCCTCCAAAAGGGTCAAAGTAGCCAATGTTTGGTCTTTTGCCTTTCCATAGTTCATATGGATTCTTCTTCAAAATGGGCTGAATAAAACATCTATTCAGTATATGACAAGCTATGCTTACTGCTTCTGCCCAAAAGTTACTAGGTAGAGAATGCTCCAATATCGTTGTTCTGGCCATGTCTTGTAGAGTTCGATTTTTGCGTTCCACTACTCCATTTTGTTGGGGTTGATCTTGGTGCTGAGAAATTGTGAGTGTATCCTTGTTCATTGCAGAACTCTTCAAATGATCTGCTGTCTATGCAGAAGATCTCAAAGTTCTTTAGAGTCTTATCTTTGTAAGTCAAAAATATTACCCAGGTAAAACATGAGTAGTCATTAACAATAACACATGCATATCTTTTTCCTCATATGCTAACAGTTCTACTAGGTCCAAATAGATCCATATGCAATAACTTAAGAATTTTGGTTGTGGAGACAACATCTTTGGGTTTGAAAGATATTCTGGTCTGTTTACCTAGTTGACATGCATCAGGCACATGATTTCTAGAAAAGTTGAGTTTAGGAATACAATTGACTAGTTCATGTCTGGATAGTTTTTTTAATCAAATGCATGTTTGCATGACCAAGTTTGTTATGCCAAAGCCAGAGATCATCATATATGGATGCCAGACAAATATGGTTATCCACGTTTTTAATGCAGTCTAGAATATAAACATTTCCGTACCTTTTCCCCTTAAGAATGATTTTACTTGATTCATCTTCAATAGCACAACAAATTTTCTTGAATTTCACTTTATATCCAGAATCGCATAGTTGACTTATGCTCAGCAAGTTGTAATTAATTCCATCTATGAGATAAACCTCTATGATGTCACATTTATTATTGAATGGGACTGTTTCGGTGCTGACAATTGTGCCTTTTGAATCATCACCAAACTTGACATTTCCTCCTTTTATCTTTATGACTTTTTTGAATAGATTTTTATTGCATGTCATGCAACTGGAACATGCCCTGTAGAGATACCACTTTCCTTTTTGACTTTTCCTATGGTGATCCTGCTATGAAAGATTATTACCTTCTTTTAGGCACCCAAGCTTGCTTGGGTCCTTTTTGGTTAGTTCTGTTAATAGCAGGACTATTTTTAGGCTTCCAGATCTATCCGGTAATATTGGAATTATGAAATCTATTAAAGGAATACTTATGACCAGTTCTATTGCAATAGTGACATACAATGATGGATTTTTCACTACATCTACTAGTGGTGTCATTGCTAGTAATTTCATTTCCAATAGGTCTTTTTCCAGTTGACTTACAAGTCGCTTGGTTAGACCTGACGGAACTGTGACTGGTGGATTCACGCATGCCTTTGAGTTACAATTGCAATTCCTAAACTTCTTCCTAAAGAACATCTCTTTTGATTTCACAGACATCACGTTTAAGTTTCAGGTCTTTCTTTTCCCTATCTAGTCTCCTAAATTCGCTTAGAATTTTTCGAGACTCTTTTAGGATGAGATCAAGAATATCTTGTAATTCATTTCATCTTTCAGAATCATAAGGTCTTACTTTATTAGATTCACCACGTGCCATGAAACAGTTTTCTATTTCTTCCTTGTTGTCATCATCTGATATATCTTCATCTATCCAACAGCCTGAGTATTTGTTCATATCATTCTCCAATATCGTCATGAAACACAGTTTAGATATTTCTTCATGTTTTGAGCTGTCTTCGTCACTCCAACTTTCGACGAATTTGGTTTTTTGAAATACTCTAAAAGCTTTTCTTTTAAGATCTGGGCATTCAGCCTGTACATGACTAAACTTTCCGCATTCAAAATATTTCCCATCGTTCTTATGTTGTTCATTGTATTTTCTGGTTCTTATGGATGAAATTCTTCCCCTTTTGGTGTTTCTATATTTTCTCATCAATCCATTCATATTTCTCGAGACCATAGCAATTTCTTCTTCCAAAGCCTCTGCTTCATCTTTATTATCATCCTTAGATCCTTCAATCGAGGTTTTGAAAGCAACTATTTTCTTGTTCTCTTCCCGACCTCATTTTTGGAGATGTGTTTTCTCAAATGCGATAAGGTTCCCATGCAGTTCATCATACGATAATTTGTCCAGGTCTTGAGATTCGATGGCTACTACTTTTGTTTGCCATGTAGTGGGTAGACTTCTAAGAATATTTTGAACTTGTTCACCACTCGAGTATGGTCTTCCAAAAGCTTTCAGATTCCTAATAATTTTGCTGAATCGAGCAAGTATTTCTTCAATGGATTCACCCTTTTCCATTTGAGAGAGTTCATAGTCATAGATTAACAAATATATCCTTGTTTCCTTTACTTAGCTCGTTCCTTCATAGGTAATTTTCAGCTTATCCCACATTTTCTTGGCCGTATCACAGCTTGAGATCTTCTCACATTCTTCTCTGCTTATGGAATTGTATAGAAGATTTTGTGCCTTGGCATTAACTTGGATTACTGCCATTTACTCATCATAGTAGTCATCTATATCTACTAGATTAGTAGATGTTTGTGCATCAATTTTCTTGTTAGACTTTGCTGCTGGAATTGGGTAATCTCCCTTTTTGATTAGACGTCTTACTTTGACATCATAAGACTTTGCATATATTCCCATGCGAACTTTCCAATGTGAAAAGTGTTGTCCATTGAAATGTGTTGTCGTGCTCATAATGTCCCTTCTTGAAATAGTGCCCTGATAATTACTTGGTTTAACATGATTTTTTCTCACTAGATGTAAAGCAAAAGAGTAAAAGTGTGAGACTTTTTCTGATACCAATTGAATGTACAAGAGAGGGGGTGAATTGTTATACTTTCTTTTCGTAACTGAGTAACTGACTTATTTTCCAGTTAGTCGACTAGATCTAGCTATGAGGTAGATGAAAAGTAAATACAAAAAGTAAATTGCCTAAAGAAAATGACACCATATGTTTTACAGTGATTTGATTTTAATGTGAATCCTAGTCTAGTCCCCTTGGGTTGTAAGAGGGTAATCTCTTTAAGTTCCTTGAAAGTTTTTGGTACAAGTGTGTTGATGTTGTTGAACTTACACCAACAGCTTCTCAAAGTATAAGTATCTTTCTGAGTTTTTATATAATGCTTCACCAGTAGTTTTTCTCTCTTTCTTCTCTCCTCTTATTACACAGTAAATCTATAATAGACTACAATGATTGTTTGGAGTAGAACAAAAAACTTGATAATGGTTCGATCAAAGTATGTCTATCGTTGTACCTTTGACTATATATATATATATGTGTGTGTGTGTGTGTGTGTGTGTGTGTGTTTTTGTGTGTGTGTGTGTGTGTGTGTGTGTGTGTTTTTGTGTGTGTGTGTGTGTGTGTGTGTGTGTCTGACTTGTGAGAAGATCTTTTTGGTTGGATCAAATCTTTGCGAGATAGGCAACCCAAAGGAATTGATCCTTGGAATGAACCTTAATTGATTCCTTCCAAGAATAAGGTTGGAAATTTCCAACACTTGGACTGTGAAGCACGGCGTGGTTGCTTCCTTGATCAGCGTAACTTGATATCCTTTCTTCCATATAATGCGTCTGATATGATTGCCTTTAACTTTCGTGATTTAGGATCGAGACTGGATATTGATCTTCCTTGATACCCATGATTCGGAACCAAGAGCAGAATTGATTCTTCAATCTTAACCTTCCTTCTTTGGATAGCTTCTAAATCCTCAGTTGATTCTTACTTCCTTCTTCTGTCATAGCCTTCCTTCTCTAACGATCCGATTGGTCGTTTTGAGCATTTGCATTCCATTCAGCTATTTGAAGTCTTGAGCAACATCATATGATGTATTATGACTTGTGTGAATCGTCAGCTTTGGTTTTCAGGTTATTCAGAATTGATTTGCAAGAATAAATTTCATGATTAAGGCTTTAAAGTTAGAAGAGTTGACCAAGTTTGACTTTTTAGTATTGACCTCGGAGTGGAATTTTGATTGTTCCGTTAGTCCGGGTGGTGATTTCAGACTCGGACGTATGCCCCAAAATTTGCATTTGGATATTTCTATGAGGTTTCGGTGCTAATTAGTGAAAGTTAAAAATTTGAAGGCTTGGAAAATTCATAAGGTGTCCGGGAGTTGACTTTAATGATATCGAGTTAGGATTGTGGTTTCGGGAATTTGAATAGCTTCGTGATGTCACTTGGGATTTGTGTGCAAAATTTAAGTCCATTCCGAGTTGATTTGATATGTTTCGGCGCGAGTTATGGTAGTTGAAAGTTCATTAAGTTTTATTTGAGGTGCGATTCATCATTTCGATGTTGTTATGTGCGATTTGAGGCCTCGAGTAGGTCCGTGTTATGCTATGGGACTTGTTAGTATATTCAGACGGGGTCCCTAGAGGCTCGGGTGAGTTGTGGACGTGTTTCGGATCATCGTTCATTCATGTATGATGGCTGATATTTGATGGATCTGGTGTGACCGCACCTGTGGAGCCATGGGTGCAAGTGGGCAGCCACAAAAGATGCAGTGGCATCGCAAAAGCGGAGACTGTGCTGGTGGCCAGGAGTCCACGAATACGGAGTTTTCTTCGCATCTACGAAGGCGCAGATGCAGCGGATGAGCGCGCAGAAGCGAGAGGTAGTGCAAGTGTGTGATGTTTGTTCACACCTGCATTTGCACAGAAGCGAAGATTTTCCGCCAATGCGATGGGTTGGTTGGCAGTGCTCTTCCAGAAGAGCGAGATTCTGGTCGCAAGCGCGAGTCCACAGAAGTGGAAATTGGTTCGCAAATGCAAACGATGCTGGGCAGAAGCTATATTTTCGAGGGTTGGTCATTTATTCTCATTTATGAGACTTGGAGCTCAGTTTTGGGCAGCTTTGGATAGGAATCCAAACGAATTGGGGTATGCATTCTTAACTCGGTTTTAATTATATTTCACGAATCTATACTTGTTTTTGGCATTTGGTTAATGATTTCATAAGAGAAAATTGGGGGGTTTTGTTCAAAATTTCATAAAGTGACTTTTCGAGTTTTGAGCATCGATTCGGAGTTGGATTTGAGTGAAACTAGTATGGTTAGACTCGTAATTGAATGGGTTGTCAAATTTTGTGAGTTTTGTCGGGTTTCGAGGGACGAGCCCGAGTTTGACGTTTTGGTTGACTTGGGTTTTTGATTAAATATTCAACCTTTATCGATTGGGTTTGTTTCCTTTGGCATTATTTGATGTTCTTGAGTAGCTTTTAGCTATTTTTGAGCCGTTCGGAGGTCGGTATGCGCGGGATGGTGTTTTAGGAGCATCGTTTGGCTTGCTCGGTATTGAATCTGGTTTGTTCGAGGTAAGTAATATTTCTAAACTTGGTGTTGAGGGTATGAACCACTGAATTTACGTGATATGTTATTGATATGGAGGTCACGCACATGCTAGGTGACGAGAGTGTGGGCATGCACCGTAGAAATTATGATTTAGCCGATTCCGTGGAACCGTGTAGCTATCTTATCTGAACATTTTTACTGTACTCTATGTGTCAGAGCACTTGAGCTGTGATTTATGCTAGAAATCATTATTAGGCTCTATGCTGGTGCTATTGGGACCCGTAGTGGTCGTTCTTTAATATTGAGTTATTTGCTTAATTGCAGTTATGTACTCAGTCGCATTCATCATTACAGATCATATCTCAGTCTCTGTTATCGTATGTTGTCACACCTCGTATCATTGATTTGGGCTGCTTAGCATGAGTGCTGTGAGCTCGAGAGACTGATGACTGAGTGAGGTCGAAGGCCTTTTGTGAGTGATATTTAGGGGATCGGGCGTATGCCGCAGCATGCTTTATTGATTCATGCCCGGATTTGGCTTATTATAGCACTTGGGCTAGATCTACCCATCTGGAATCTGCACACCCACAGTGAGCGTAGTTGCTATTGATTTTTGGGTTGCATATGCCCTGCCTTAGATTCATTTGCATTGGACTGGATCTCCCTGGATTTATTTACATTTGGGGTTGGATCTGCCCTATACAGTACCGAGTGACTGAGTGTGAGTATTTATTTATATTTGGGCTGGAAGTACAGTACTGAGTGACTGAGTGTGCTGAGTATTGAGAATGATGAGTGAGAATACGAGACAGTGAGATTGAGTACTATGAGAGTGTGAGTACATGAGTTCATCATTGAGATGCATTGCATTTGACATACGTACTTAAGATACATGCACAGAGATGCATTTCTCGTGCTACCCGGTTTTAGTGACATTCATGATTTCATTTGCATATCGACATGTAGGTATAGAGATGTACTTTCCTCATGCTATCTGAAAATGAATCATCTTAATTATTGTTGAAAGATTCACAGTTTTTGGACTTACTCATATCTTTGGTGATTTGGTGAAAAGAATGAGTTTTACTAACATCTTGGAAAAACATGCCTATGTTCCCGTAAGTGTGAACGAGTTGAGCATCATAACTCTGAGTTATTTTTCTTGCACCACTTTTATCATGTTGTTATGAAATGTTGCTGGTTATTGGAGTTGGACTCTGACCCTTGTCCCAGCTCATCACTACATTCAACCTACGGTTAGGTTTGTCACTTATTGAGTGCATGGGGTCGGTTGTACTCATACTACACTTCTGCACCTTGCGTGCAGATATTGGATGCTGATATTGTTATGTACGGCAGGAGCTGGACTTGAAGATGTACCTGCATTCTAGTTATGGCTATCCCTTGTCTTTGGTAACATTATATTTGAATTCTGTTCATTTACATTTCAAACAAATGTTGTAATTATTTCAATTCAGTTTTGTAAAAATCTAAATCTTAGAAGCTCATGATTTGTACTACTAGTCTTTGGGATTTTGTATAAAATCTCGGTTATTTGATCATTATTGTCTCGTCAAATTTTATTGGAATTGATTTATTGTTAACTGGCTTACCTAGCAGGATGGGTTAGGTGCCATCACGACTAGTTGGATTTTGGGTCCTGACAAGTTGGTATCAGAGCAACGAGTCATGAGCAAGTGTCTAATAGAGTCTTGCAGATCGGTATGATGACGTCCATACCTATCTTCGAGAGGCTACAGGGAATTTAGGATAAACTTCCCATCTTTTTTTCCTTATCGTGAGGCATTGATTAAGCTTGAAGCGTATCACTTTTAATTCCTTCCATTCACTCGTATGCATACGTGAGCGCTCGGTATTAGCGGTGCATCGACGGCTTGCGATTCCATGGATGATATGTGAGATATGTTTTCTGTATGCTGGTGATGGGCCATTCTGAAAGGTTTGAGGTTAGGTTTGCACCACAGCTTAGGCTCGGTAGTTTCAGTTGTGTGAGTTCATGCTTTTCGGATTTATGTCAGTAATGTCCCTATGAGTGGGATTTGTGGCCCGATGAGTGGTTGGATGGCTAAATGATGAGTATGATGTGACTGCGGGTTGTGTTCGGATGGTTTGAATGTGACAAGAAGAGTTCGCTTGAGATGTAAAAAGGAATATTGGGTGCTTGATTTCTATCTTGAGGTGACGTACAGTCTCGAGTTATGAGTGTATTGAAGGATCTTTTATGTTGCCTAGTTGTGGAACGAATTAGATTCTCATGTCATATTAATGAGTTCAAACTAAGAAGATTAAGTGATTGCGAAGTAGTTGTGGTTGTGAAGGGGTATAGAGAGATGTCAGTTTGAGGCTAAGCATGTGGGTTATAACCTGCGGGATAATCTACGGATGTGTGATATTTATGATGTTGTATGGAGGCTTTCTTTTCTACCAAGTGGGATATATGTGTTACCATTTGAGTTTGGATCAATTGTAATAGTTGACCTGGCCATCACGAGGATGAATACGAGATTTGCAGATGATTTGAGGTATTAGATGGTTTGTGTTGCATGAACTTATGAAGGGTTTAGTTGAATCTCATGGTGGTATTGTGGCAGAATAGAGTATGGGCATTATGAGTTATTGAGTGTTTTGATCTATGGCTTTGAGTCAAGTGGGGGGAGTCTGCTATCAACGAGTTGATTGCACGGCTATGTGTTGTATAGATTTTGGTCTGAGGCAAACTTGTGGATCGGTTATGACTTGCAGAAGCTAGTTTTGAGGATGACTTAAGCAAGGAAATTTCTGGATGCATGATGTATTACACTTTATGGGTATATGGGAATCATGGAATGACTGAGTTGTTATTCGTGAAGGATGTAGTGCGCATGGAGTGGGATTCACTCAGTTGCTTAGAGGTGTGGATTAATTCTTTGGGTGTTCTCGTGCTAATAGGGCATAGGTCATTCGGCCCGTTTGGGGGGTGCAATTGAGATTTGAGTAGAGTAGATGACTCTCGAGAAGGTTCTAATGGATTCAGGATTTACATATGCAATTAAGAATTTTCCGAATTTGTATATGGCTAAGATCTGAGATTTACATCGGATGATGTCGAGTCTCGCAATGTTTCTGTATCACTATGGATTCTACATTTCAGCATCAGGAAGGTGAAGGAAACGGCTTTAGATTCACATAAGGCCTCTTCAGAATGGGTGTCTCGGTTGTGGTACTTTTGGGGTGCTTAAGAGGGAATTCAGTGGCTTATGGGCTTTAGAGAGATGTGGTTTCATGCTAGGATCTCGCGTAGTGAGTTTTGGGTAAAGATCAAGGTGTTCTGGCAAGGAGAAGTGTCATCTTGAGGGTAATTCGGAAGGAACTCGGAGGAATAGGATAGCTTGATAGTAGGTTGGATCAGCACGATAATAGATCTGATCGGTTCTTTGGGTACTTATGATGTGGTGAAGGGAAGGCCATAAATTCTAGGCCTACATGGACGGTTTCACCTGAGTAGATGAATGATATTACTACTTGGTATTGCCTAAGAAAGGTGCGTATTTTAGAAGGTGCACTGAGTTTTGACTTACAGATGCTTCATTGGTATTGCGGTACTCGCCTGGTTGATCGACTGCTGCTATTCATATTTTGCTATGTGGCACGGAAGAATTATAGAAGTACTCCTCGTGGGATGATCGTGTATGAGAGATGTGTTAGACATTCGGGTGATGGAGTTAGGATCAGATATGGTGATTCGTGTGTTCTATGGATTTGGAGACTGGGAGTTCTCAAGCAGACTGTGTCGTGGTTGTGGACTGTGAAAATGTGGCCAAAGCTAGCTAGATGAGAGTATGTGTCATGGTTAAGTCATTGTTGACTTTTGGAGGGTTACTTATCTATCTGTGGATGAGCAGAGTTGATTTGGGGCCCATTGGTTGGCCCTATGAGTATGTGTAGTCTACACCGGGTCAGATTGGTTGACTCTATACTGCTATGGTTGAGGGATGTGCCATTCGGTTAGAGTTGAGCTTATTCGTGCTATGATATAATCTATGTATTACTCCTCTGTGCTATGAGGGGTTGTGATTTGTTGGTTATATGCACACATGGTGCGGTTCTATTTGGACCTTATAGCGGAATTCGAGCGAGATGGTGATTGGGGGTGTGGAATGGTTGATTGCGCCTTGGTTATGGTCTGTTCCGATTGTGGTATACTGTGTTGTTTGCTTCTCCGTGGTTATGGTCATGCACTTTGGGTACTTGGCGTCGAATTGCTTGTGGTTGTTGATTTTGACCATTGTGGCTTGAGGTATTTCAGATGAACCGGTGTTTGGATAGAATCACATATTGCAGCTAGATTATGTCAGGATACGATCCTTTGTGTTAGAATCACGTGACTTGGTTCCACGATGTATGATGGGTTCGTAGCATTGCGTTAGTGGTGGCACTTGTTGACCTTGTGGGACGGTTCTCTTATTTGAGTCCTTTTTTGATGTTTAAGTACATTGAATTATTGCTTCTTCGTGCACAGACTGCACGGTTGTGACTTTAGGTTGTATTGGTGTTGCATGTCACTAGAATGGTTGTGTTTGAAGAGATGAGGTTATTGGACCTAGGAAGATTAATATCGGAAGTCGGCTTAGGATTTGGCTTTGATTCTTGTCGGACGAAAGAGGGCTCCATGACTTGTTGATCTAATGAGTGGCTATGAGTTTCTGTGTATTTCTTTCATCATCGGCAGTGTACGAAGGTTTTGGAACGAGGTTTCGTTTGAGATGAGGTTTATTGCCGGTACCAGGTGTGTTTTGCGCAGCTATTGCGGTCGAAAGTTATTGCTATAAGTATTCGAGTTATGTGGTATATTATGTGATTACATCTTGGGTTAAGATTATGGCCCGATATAGCTTGTTTAGACTTATGCAGTGTGTAAATGCGAGATTCGGGTTTTGTCAGGGATTCAGGATGTTAGAGATCGGGTTCTAAGGCTTACGGACTAAGGTTAAAGTAATGATCTTCAGCTATGTTTTGTTGTCGGGCCTATATGGAATAGGTCACATGGGATCACCCCCGGGTATGTGCATGGTAAGGTCACACGACGGTTTGATGTCTTTGGAACGACTCTTGGTACATTCAAGGACGAACGCATGGTTAAGTGAGGGAGAAAGTAACAATCTGACAGGTCGTTTTGAGCCTTTGCATTTCGTTCAGCTATTTGAAGTCTTGTGCAGCATCTTATGATGTATTATGTCTTGTGTGAATCATCGGTTTTGGTTTTCAGGTTATTCGGAAATGATTTGAAAGAATAAATTTCATGATTAAAGCTTTAAAGTTTGAAGAGTTGACCAAGTTTAAATTTTTATTATTTGACCTCGGATTGGAGTTTTGATGGTTCCGTTAGGTCCGGATGGTGATTTTTGACTCGGGCGTATGCCCGAATTTGCATTTGGATATTTCTTTAGAAGGTTTCGGCGCTAATTGGTGAAAGTTAGAAATTTGAAGGTTTTGAAAGATCATAAGTTTGATTGGGAGTTGACTTTGATGATATCGGATTCGAATTGTGGTTCCGGGAATTTGAATAGCTTCATTATGTCATTTGGGACTTGCATGCAAAATTTGAGTTCATTCCGAGTTGATTTGATATGTTTCGGCGCGAGTTATGTAAGTTGAAAGTTCAAAAGTTTATTAAGTTTGATTTGAGGTGCGATTCATCATTTTGATGTTGTTATGCGTGATTTGAGGCCTCGGATAGGTCTGTGTTATGTTATGGGACTTGTTAGTATATTCAGATGGGGTCCCGAGGAGCTTGGGTGAGTTACGGACGTGTTTCAGATCATCTTTCATTCATGTATGATGGCTGGCCTTTGCTGGATCTGGTGTGACCGCACCTGCGGAATCATGGGCGCCGGTGCGGAGCCACAAAAGTGGCTGTGGCATCACAAAAAAGGAGACTCTGCTGGGGGAAGGAGTCCGCAAATGCGGAGTTTTCTTCTCATCTGCGAAGGCGCAGTGCGGCGCATGAGGGCGCAGAAGCCGGAGGCAGTGCAGGTGCATGAAGTTTGTTCGCACCTGTGTTTGCGAAGAAGCGGATATTTTTCGCAGGTGCGATGGGCTGGTTGGCAGTGCTCTTACATAGGAGCGAGATTTTGGTGGCACGCGCGAGTCCACAGAAGCGGAAATTGGTTCGCAAATGTGAACAACACTTGGCAGAAGGTTAAACAAAATAATGAGCTATTCAAAGATACTTTTTAAGCACATTTTTATTCCCTGGAGTGAATGAAGAAATACCACAACTCACCTCCTAAAGAGCTAGAATAACAGAGGATATAAATATTATTTTTCTGGCATAAAGATCATTGGCGTACATACCTGTTGTACGTAAAACATCATGGTTAATTTTATTAAGTATCATTCTAAGGCAAAAGTATTCTTGTAGAATGCTTTCTACTACAACCACATTAATATATTATGGTTAGCTATTGAGTTCGCGAAGGAAATAACAACTCGTGTATCTGTATTAAAGGATGCAACGACTATGTGGTTGTCGCATTGATACAAAATATTCAAATGTTAATAGTATTTCTCCTTGAAGGAGATATTTGTCACAGACTTAGTGGTAGAAGTATTAAAATTCTTAATTTTTGTCATTTATAAATTTAGAATTGGTTTTATTTTGTTCATTTGATTATGATTTTCTCTCATGACGCCAGAAGTGTCTGAGCAATATTTGGTAGTACAAAATTTATCAAAAGATCCCGAAGAGCTAACTATTTATCTAGAAGACACATGACACAAATTGTAACGACCCGACTGGTTGTTTTGAGCTCTAGCATGTCGTTCGACGGTTTGAGGCCTTAGGTAGCTTCACTTCAGGTATTATGACTTGTACGTGTGGTCGGAATTGAATTTCGGGAAGTTTGGAGTTGATTTGGAAAGAAAATTCTAATTTTGGAAGCTTTAAGTTGGAAGAATTGACTAAGATTTTGCTTTTGAGTAAACGACCTTGGAATCGGGATTTGAAGGTTCCAATAGCTTCGTATGATCATTCCGAACTTGGGCATATGTTCGAGTTGAGTATCGGGTCACCCGGGAGCATTTCAGCGCTTATTGTGAAAAGTAGGCGTTTTGAAGGTTTTAGAATTTCTTAAGTTTGGCTTGAAGTGGATTTTTATGTTATCGATGTCCATTTGGGCTTCCAAGCCTTGGATAGGTTCATATCGTGATTTGTGACTTGTGCGTAAAGTTTGGCGTCATTCCAGAATGTTTTGATATGATTCAAATGTATTCGTTGAAGTTTGAAAGTTTGAATGTTTAAGGAAGGATTTTGATAGTCGATTCATAGTTTTGATGTTGTTTGATATGATTTAATGTCTCGAGAAGGTCCGTGTTATGTTATGGAACTTGTTGGTGTGACTAGACAGGGTCTCGGGGGCCTCAGGTGTATTTCGGAATGGTTTCGAGTCATTTCTTCCTGTTTTGCTACTACTGTTGCTGGTTCTAGTTTTGTTCTTCGTGAACGCGAAGGGATTCCCACGTTCGCGAAGAAGGAAAAAAAATGGTGGCTACCTTTTGTGCTTCGCGAACGTGAAGGAGAGCTAGGCTCGGG
>MCJB01001847.1:259328-285714 GCA_002018475.1 Nicotiana obtusifolia
GGGGGGGGGGGACCTTACCCTACGCGAACACGACGAGGTAGTCACAAACACGGTGAGTTGTTGGGTTGGCCGTTTTCCCTTAGCGAACGCGGAGGGACATACGCGAACGCGAAGGAGGAGTTCCAGGCTGGGGGCAGTTGGCTATCGCGAACGCGAGAGCTTGAACGCGAACACAATGCTGTGCATGGACAAGCCTTGGCGAACGCGACCTTGGTCACGCGAACGCGATGAAGGACGGGGCATGGCAGATTGTTTTAAGTCGGGGATTTTGCTCGTTTCATTCATTTCTCTCTTTGTATGGGCGATTCTGGAGAGCTTCAAGGGAAGGTTTTCATCATCTATTGCAAGGTATGTAATTCCCGCACATTGTTAGCTAATTACATGGATAATGCAAGAATTTAAACATGGAAATTTGTAGAAATTTTGAGATTTTAAGAGAAAACCTAGAAATAGGTATTTTTTTTTGGAATTTGACCATGAAATCGGACATGGGATTTGAAATAAATTATATATTTGAGTTCGTAATGTTATGGGTAAAGTTCATCTTTGAAAATTTTCGAAATCCGGGCATGTGGGCCCGAGGGTTGACTTTATTGACTTTCGAGCGAAGTATTATTAGAAATTTATTATTTATAAGTATTGGAGTATATATAGAATGAATTACACGTTGTTTGACTAGTTTCGAAATGTCTGGCTTTGAGTTGAAGTGTTAGAGAGGCGTTGGAGCCGGTTATGGAACTTCGAAGCAAGGTGAGTCTCCTGTCTAACCTTGTGAGGGGGAAACTACCCCTAGGTGATATTTATTGTTATGTGCAACTAGTTGTGGGTGCTAAGTACGCACGAGGTGACGAGAGTCCGTACATAGCTAAAGCATGATTATATCTGGGTAGACTTAGAACTTTATCATGTAATATTCGAATTGTTTGGACTCATTTTGCCAGCTTAATTATATGAAATTGTAACTGAAATTGATTTAGAAACATATAAATATATTAGGCCAATCCTTATCACCTTGAGTTGTTGCCAAGATATTTGATAAATGTAAAGGGGTATATCTATTATTATTGTGCCCATGTACTGTATTGTAAGCACGTATCTCATAATTCGATAATTTTCTTTCTTTCTTGTGGAGCGGGCCGAACGCCTTGGCAGTATAATTGATGCATCTATGGTTTGTGCTGCTCGACCCTCGACGGTGTACATATCATTCTGGATCGGGCCGAACGACCTCGGCATCATCGTGCGTTATATCGCTAACAGACCGAATATTCACAAGATTGTCCTTCCAATGATGCAGGAAATGTATATTGTATTTTCTTATCCGTTCGATACTGGCACTTGATACATCTGAGCTGTCGAGATAGAATACGAGGCTGAGAAATCTTTATCTTCAAAAGAAACTTTCTGCTAGGTTATGTAACTTACAATTTTACCCCATTATTATTGTTGTGCTTCATATCTGCTTATGACTTATCATATTGCTTTATTGGATCTCTAATAAGTGTCGATGTCGACCCCTCATCATTACTTCTCTGGGGGTTAGGCTAGATACTTACTAGGTACGCGTTCATTTACGTACTCATGCTGCACTTCTGCACTAAATGTGCAGGATATGACAGGTTCATTTCGTGATTATCTTGGCGCGTAGGTGCAACTGTTGAGGAGACTTTATGTGAGCTGCATTCTATGCTACGAATCGCCGTCTACAAAGTCACCATCGTATTGTTTATTTATCCTATCTCATTTATATTCCAGACAGATGTTGTATAGTTATTGTACTCCTTAGTAAAGGCTCATGCACTTGTGACACCGGTTTTTGGGATGTTCTAGATGTTGTGGTGATTTTACTTAGCATTTACACACTTTTATTTTCTATTTTGTTTAAAGAGTAAATTCCCATGATTTTAATGCGTTGATTCCTTTATCTAATATAATGCACGATTTCGAAAATAATAAAAAGCGTAATCAAGTTGGTAGTTCATTGTTCGCTTGCCTAACGACGACAATGGCGTCATCACGATCTATAGTGAGTTTTGGGTCGTGACACAATTAGTGTCTGAATAATATTTGATTGTGGACAATAATTAAGGCTCCCCAAGAACTTATTTGTCATTATTGTGGTCAAAACATATGTTATGATAAACCCAAAGTTTACTAATACAAATGACAATCATACTAAGGCTACAAATGATTGAAAGATTGAAAATTTTCATGTTTCCACAATCATAGGGGGTAAATATGTATGTGAGAAGTTACCCGCCTTATTCTTCAATTTGTACTACATCACGTAGCAACCACAGTAAACAAGAAATTTTTACTGAGGCAAAAGTAGCAACAGTACATCATAAATTTACTGATACAAAAGTAGCCACAGTAAATCAGAAGTTTACTGATATAAAAGTTTATGCCATAGTAAATCAGAAGATTACTAAAAGATACCACACGCCATAATAAACTAGAAGCTTTTATTTGCCATTTGGTTTAAATACGATGAGCTAATTGAGAATTCTGATACTCATATATTGAAGAACTAGAAGATTCTTCAAGAATTCTCTTGTGTTGCTTGTTCTCATAATAATATGATTATACTAGCTAAAGTTGGGACTAAGACCCATAATTCTAAAATATATAAAATGTTAATATGGGCCCATTCACCTATCATGTGAACCACTTATAGAGGCATATACGAGATGGTTACACGCGCGATTATTTTCAACCTGCAGTTTGGCATTTGAAATAGCTTTTCTCAATTAAGAGCATAATTTTTAGATTATGAAATCAAGACAGTTCATCTTGATAACGCTGGTTTATATCCAAGCTGGTTTAGCATTGAATACCTCCTATTAATGGCTAAACTATTGCTTTTGAGAACAAAGCTTCATGTGTTGGTCTAAGATTTTCTAAATTGCATACCGCAACACTTGTATGTATCAGACTAACAATATATGATATGTCCTCTCCTCACAATTAGTTTAGGATCGGAAACCAAATATTTTTACTATCTAATAACTTTTGATACGTGGTATATGACTAATTTCTCTACCACAAAGCATTAAGATAGTTTTCCCAAAGAAGACTTGGGATATATGTTAGTTTTTCTAACATTAGGAGGATGGAATAAGCAATTGAAAAATATGTTATATGAATCAAGTTATCATTAGCGTGATCCTGATTCAGAAGATAATTCAAGTCAGAAGCATTTGTAGATTCAAATAAAATATCATATTTCAGCTGCAAATGCACCTATTAAAATTAAAGTCCCTGAAGGATAGAGTTAACTATACTCATGAAGCGTGGTAGACCAATTGGTTCCAAAGGTAACAATCCTTGAAAAGGATAGGAGCAAATGATCAAAATGATCATAATAAGGAGGAAATAAGCTCTAGAAGAGCCCATGACATAAAAATTTATGAAACTCCAGAAGAAATTCAAGTACCTGAAAATAGAGAAAGTGATGAGATCTCAACAAGTTATGTCGCTTGCGACCGATACGAAATTATTGTCGACGATATATTTGATACAATATAGTGCAAAATATTGTAAAAGATTGTGAGGATCGGACTGTAGTGCAGATACTTGAAGATGTCATGCCATTTAAATGCATGTCATAACCTATATGACTCATTTGATTAAATCTCTGTAAAAATACCTGAAAGATTTAAAATGCCCGAAGCATATAGTTCAAAGTCTCGAGGAATATACTCGATCAGATTACAGAAGTCTTTGTACGGTTTAAAGGAATCTGGACGCATGTGGTGTAATCGCCTCAGTGAATATTTGATGAAAGAAGGTTACGTAAGTGATTTCATTTGTCCATGTATTTTATAATAAAAATGTTCTCTGAATTTGTTATACTGTTGTTTATGTTGATGACAAAAATCTTGTTGGAACTCTAGAAGAGCTCCAAAAGGCAATTGAATATCTTAATAAAGAATTAAAGATGAAAGATTTTGGAAAGACAAAACTTTGTCTTGGTATGGAAATTGAAGATTTAGCAGACAGAATCTTTATACATCAATCTGCATATACAGAAAGGGTTTTAAAATACTTTTACATGGACAAAGCACACCCATTGAGTACACCAATAGTTGTTCGATCACTTGAAGGGAATAAAGATCTATTTCGACCTCCATAAGAAAATGAGGAACTCCTTGGTCCTGAAATATCCTATTTTAGTGCAATTGGTGCACTTGTGTATCTTACTAATGCTACAGGGCCTGGCATAACATTATCTGTTTATTTACTAGCAAGGTATAGCTCTTCTCCTACACGAAGACATTGGAATTGGATTAAACATATATTAGGATATTTAAAGAGAATTATTGATATGAGTTTGCTTTATGCAAACAAATATAGTGCAGATCTTGTTGGTTACGCAGATGCAGGTTACATATTTGATCCCTATAAATCTCAATCCGAAACCGGCTACGTGTTTACATTTGAAGTAAGTAGGGAATGTGTATGGTTGAGATCGGCGATTCATTTCATTCAAGAAAAATGTGGTTTGGGATGTGATAGAAGACCCACAATTTTATACGAAAACAATGCTGCATGCATAGCCCAATTGAAGGGAGGATTAATAAAAAGAGATAGAACGAAATACATTTCAAAAAAATTATTCTACACACATGATCTTCAAACAAAATGGTGAAATTGATGCGCAACAAATCTGTTCAACTGAAAATCAGGCAGATTTGTTCACCAAGTCTTTGCCAACTGCAACCTTCAAGAAGATGATTTACAAGAATGGAATGTGGAGACTTAGGTATTTGAAATAGCATCTTTATCAGGGGGAGTAAAGTATACATTGTACTCTTTTTTCCTTGCCCAGGTTTTTTCCCATTAGGTTTTCCTGGTAAGGTTTTTAATGAGGTGGCTTGCAATGTATATTATTAGTGTACTCTTTTTCCTTGATTAGGGTTTTTTTTACGGGGTTTTTCCTGGTAAGGTTTCAACGAGGCACTTAATAATGAACATCCAAGGGGGAGTGTTACGAAAATATTATTGTGGATGTCTATTTATTACTCCACTATAGATTTATTACACCATTTATTCCCATGATTTTAATGTGTTGATTCTTTTATCTAATAAAATGCACGATTTCAAAAATAATAAAATGCGTAGTCAAGTTGGTAGTTCACCGTTGGCTTGCCTAACGACGACACTGGCGTCATCACGACCTATAGTGAGTTTTGGGTCGTGACACAAGTACTGTCTGAATAATATTTGATTGTGGATAATAATGAAGGCTCCCCAAGAGCTTATTTGTCATTATTGTAGTCAAAAGATATGTTATGATAAACCCGAAGTTTACTAATACAAATGACAATCATACTAAGACTATAAATGATTGAAAGATTGAAAATCTTCATGTTTCCACAAGCATAGGGGGTAAATATGTATGTGAGAAGTTACCCGCCTTATTCTTCAATTTGTACTACATCACATAGCAGCCTCAGTAAACCAGAAACTTTTACTGAGGCAAAAGTAGCAACAGTACATCATAAATTTACTAATACAAAAGTAGCCACAGTAAATCAAAAGTTTACTGATATAAAAGTTTATGCCATAGTAAATCAGAAGTTTACTAAAAGATAGCACATGCCATGATAAACTAGAAGTTTTTATTTGCCATTTGGTTTAAATACGATGAGCTAATTTAGAATTCTGATAATCATATATTGAAGAACTAGAAGATTCTACAAGAATTCTCTTTTTTTGCTTGTTCTCATAATAATATGATTATACTAGCTAAAGTTGGGACTAAGACCCCTAATTCTAAAATATATAAAATGTGAATATGGGTCCATTCACCTATCATGTGAACCACTTATAGAGGCATATATGAGATGGTTACACGCGCGATTATTGTCAACCTGCAGTTTGGCATTTGAAATTGCTTTTCTCAATTAAGAGCATAATTTTTAGATTATGAAATCAAGACAGTTCATCTTGATAATGCTGGTTTGTATCCAAGCTGGTTTAGCATTGAATACCTCCTATTAATGGCTAAACTATTGCTTTTGAGAACAAAACTTCATGTGTTGGTCTAAGATTTTCTAAATTGCATACTGCAACACTTGTATGTATAAGACCAACAATATATGATAAGTCATCCCCTCACAATTTGTTTAGGATCAGAAACCAAATATTTTTACTATCTAATAACTTTTGATGCGTGGTACATGATTAATTTCTCTACCACAAAGTACAAAGATAGGTTTCCCAAAGAAGACTTGGGATATATGTTAGTTTTTCTAACATTAGGGGGATGTAATAAGCAATTGAACAATATGTTATATGAATCAAATTATCATTAGTGTGATCCTCATTCAGAAGATAATTCAAGTCAAAAGCATTTGTTAATTCAAACAAAATACCATATTTCTTCCACAAATGCTCCTATTAAAATTAAAGTCCCTGAAGGATAAAGTTTGTTGTACGCATGAAGCGTGGTAGACCAATCGGTTCCAAAAGTAACAATCCTTGAAAAGGATAGGGGCAAATGATCAAAATGATCATAATAAGGAGGAAATAAGCTCTAGAAGATCCCACAACATAACATTTTATGAAAATCCAGAAGAAATTCAAGTACTGAAAATAAAGAAGTGATGAGAGCTCAACAAGTTATGTTGCTTGCGACCGATACGAAATTATCGTCGACAATATATTTGATACAATATAGTGCAAAATATTATAAAAGATTGTGAGGATCGGACCTGCAATCCAGACACCTGAAGATGTCATGGCATTTAAATGCAAGTCATAACCTATATGACTCATTTGATTAACTCCCTATAAAAATCCCTGAAAGCTTTAAAATGCCCGAAGCATGTAGTTCAAATTCTCAAGAAATGTACTCAACTAGATTACAAAAGTCCTTGTACGGTTTAAAGGAATCTGGGTGCATGTGGTATAATCGCCTCAGTGAATATTTACTGAAAGAAGGTGACGCAAGTGATGTCATTTGTCCATGTATCTTTATAATAAAAATGTCCTCTGAATTTGTTATACTGTTGTTTATGTTGATGACATAAATCTTGTTGGAACTCAAGAAGAGCTCCAAAAGGAATTGAATATCTTAATAAAGAATTAAAGACAAAAGATTTTGGAAAGACAAAACTTTGTCTTGGTATGCAAATTGAAAAGTTAGCAGACATAATCTTTATACATCAATCTGCATATACAGAAAGGGTCTTAAAAAGCTTTTACATGGACAAAGCACACCCATTGAGTACACCAATGGTTGTTTGATCACTTAAAGGAAATAAAGATCCGTTCCGACCTCCAGAAGAGAATGAGGAACTCCTTGCTCCTGAAATATCCTATTTTAGTGCAATTGGTGCACTTGTGTATCTTGCTAATGCTACAGGGCCTGGCATAACATTTTCTGTTTATTTACTAGCAAGGTATTGCTCTTTTCCTACACGAAGACATTGGAATTGGATTAAGCATATATTAGGATATTTAAAGAGAACTCTTGATATGAGTTTGCTTTATGCAAACAAAGATAGTGCATATCTTGTTGGTTATGCAGATGCAGGTTACATATTTGATCACTATAAAGCTAGATCCCAAATCGGCTACGTGTTTACATGTGAAGTAAGTAGGAAATGCGTATGGCTGAGATCAGTGATTCATTTCATTCGAGAATAATGTGGTGTGGAATGTGGTAGAAGACCCACAATTTTATACGAAGACAATGTTGCATGCATAGCCCATTCGAATGGAGGAGTTATAAAAGGAGATAGAAAGAAGCACATTTCACCAAAATTATTTTACACACATGATCTTCAGACAAAATGGTGAGATTGATGTGCAACAAATCCGTTCAACTGAATATCAGGCAGATTTGTTCACCAAGTCTTTGCCAACCGCAACCTTCAAGAAGATGATATACAAGAATGTAATGCCGAGACTTAGGTATTTGAAATAGCGTCTTTATCAGGGGGAGTAAAGTATCATTGTACTCTTTTCCCTTGCGCAGGTTTTTTCCCATTAGGTTTTCCTGGTAAGGTTTTTAATGAGGCAACTTGTAATGTATATTATTAGTGTACTCTTTTTCCTTGATTAGGATTTTTTTTTTCACGTGGCTTTTCCTAGTAAGGTTTTAACGAGGCATTTAGTAATGAACATCCAAGGGGGAGTGTTATGAAAATATTATTGTTATGTCCATTTGTTACTTCACCATAGATAATTTTCTTGAAGAAGATTTAGTTTCCATTGATGTTTATCTACAAGCAGCTGATGCAGGCAGGTTGCAAGTAACTCAATGAAATGACTTGCAGCAGCTTTTTGTTAAATAGGCAGGTTGCGAGCAGCTCATAGAGACAGCTTACAAGTAGCTCAGAAAAGCCTCGCAACAGCTTCCTGAAAAGCCTTGTATCTGCTTCCTTTCTAGCCCTGCAGCTGCTTTCTTTCTTTTATAAATAGAGGAGATTTTAGTTTATTATCTACCTCAGCTTGAAGTTGAATAATATATCAAACTTTTTTTATATACTTGTCTTCGATTTATTTATTTTATAATTTTTATTTTATAACAGTGTATATCTATCTAAAAATACATACACGGGGGTGCAAAATGCAACTGTCGAAACTCAACAATTTGAACTTATCCACAGAGAGACAGAGACCTGAAATTAAGCGGGGCCCATTACTCCACCCACTATATGACATATCCTTGAGTTTGCAGTGAAACACGTTGAAAATTAGCGAATCATTCTACGTGTCCAAACCATGGACATCACGTCATGGATGATAAACGTGGTACCTTCTTCCTTTTCCTATATATTTCCTCGTTAGATTAGATTGTGTGGACATTTCTTTTCAAATATTTCTGTTTGTCGAATTTTCACCTACTAATAAGAGTAATTGTTTTATCCCAAATTTCTAAATTTTTTTCTTTTTAAAAGAACGGGGGAGTATGACTATTTCACTCAAAGCGAATTCAAAAAATAAAAATGATTGTTGACATATCGGAAATATGTGTAAATATAAAAAGAATATGTATAAAGCACTAAAATTACCCTTTTAATTGAGTATCCGTAGAGTTCTATATTTTTATTCATTTATGGATGGTAAATGAGAATATTAACGTTTAAATAGTTTTTGAATAGAGAAAAATGTCATTTCTTTAGACAGACTAAGAAGTATTAAATTTAGATTTAGATTGTATCACTAGAATTATATTTTATTGAACTCCTAAAAATAAAGTAATAATTACAAAAGGAGTACTACTCCCCTAAGTTTGAGGGTGGCATTTTCCTCACCGAATCAAACAGTTTGCTGGCAGATAAGCTGAGCTAATAATTATTTGCTGCACGAATTTCGTCCAATTTGGAAGTGGGGAGAAAGAATCTTTGTACAGGAGCTTAATGAGTGCAGTTGTTTCCCCTATTGCAAAGGAGAACGCTTTACTCGTTGCTTTTTCAAGATATATGTTTCAATTTATTACTGGTAGTCTGGTACAACCAATATCGATATAAAGTTTTCATGATTTGAAATATTGTTTCAAACTTGATATAAATACTAGTGTTATTAACCTTTATACTCCTAACAATTTAAATATTATTGTGCATACATAAATATCTATGATTGAATCAAACTACCTCTACGAGTATTAAACAAGCAATAGCACATTTATTTAGTCGGACGAGCTAAGTTGATCACACACCACTAAGGATTATGATAAGATGGTTATGAAGAGAGAGTTTAAAATTTTCCTTACTAAGAATAAGATGGACCTGGTTAGATGCTTTGAAACCAGAGTTAATTAGAATAAAGCTCTAATGGGTCATTTGGTAAGAATATTTCAGGAAGTAGGATATTTCATGGGATCTCATTTTGTATATGGAATAATTAATACCGTCATTTTAATGCAAAAATTATTTTGGAGATTAATTAATATTCCAAACAAAACATGAGATAATAATCTCAAACTTTGTCCCAAAATTATTATTATTATCTTATGTACCAAACAATCCCTTAAAATTCAAGGGGAAAATTGGTTCGGTGTGGGAGTTTGTTGAAAATTACACTTATCTCCTAATGGTAGAATTTGAGTTAGGCGGAAATCAAATAATGTGGCAGAGATAGTGCTGGGATCTTCTTCTCAGTTGATTCATTAGCAAATCCAGGACAAGAACTCATCCTTTATTAGTTTAATAACCTTTTTATATGGACTTCACACTGTAGCAAACATGAAGATTCTTTGGGACCAATTGTGGAACATGAATGCAACAGTGAGTTGTACGTGGGGAGAATATGTTCATATTTAATGATCGCGTGAGAAAGTAAAATGTGAAATGGAAAACAGAAGATAGCTAAATCCGAAGGCAATGATCTCGTCATTGAAAAGAATGATGCTCATAAAGACAAAATAAATCCCTCCATCCGGTAGCATATGAAGAATATTCTACAGGATTAACTGCATGAACCGTTAGAAAGAATATGACATTCACTGCTCACTATTACACATTCTTCAATGGCCCTCATAATTGTCATTAAAGAGGAGCTTAATCCTAGGACCTTATTCCCTAGGTGTAGCTATAAATATTAAGTTCTATCATCATTATAAGTGGACGAATTTTCTGACAAGCATATACTATACTTCATCTAAAGCTCAAATAACATTTTACTTTCTTGCTTATTTGCACTGTTTTAATCGCAGTAGCTCTACACCCGGAACCACGATATATGCCGTTTATTTTAATTTTAAGGCTAAGTCTCATATTTCTATCTAATTCATCTATTATTTTTGGATCAAATCAATTCACTTGTCTATAAAACCACGTATAAATTCAACTGTACCATTTTACGGGTAAACAGTTTGGCGCCTGCCGTGGGGCATAGGTGGGGTTATGTAATTGAGTTGATCCTTGCATCTATTACTAACTCGTTTGATTATTTATTTTTAGCAAACAATCATAGAAAATAACAGATAACGGTGTCAACAACATACACACAACGTTGACACCCAAGGAAATCTGCCTCAACACGAAGATTCTATTAATGATACCCGCAACGAGGGGAACGAGGCCACGTTGGTCCATAGCGGCCAATATCCGCGACATGTTAGAGGGGTGATTCCTGATGATGCTGATGAAGAGCACGTCGTTGAAGCAGTCAGGGTCTTGCAGGAGCAACATGAGGCCATTATAGGCCATCTCACACAACAGGATAAGGTGATGACAAAGCTGGAGCAAGCGTTGTCGGGCGCTTCCAACAACGCGAATGGATGAGGTCCAGTTCTTCCTGATGCTCCTGCAAATCAACCAATGCAGAGGATCGACAACAACACCCCGAGAGATGAGGTCGGTTCTGTTGGGGCCGGGGGGAGTGGATCTGGTCACAACAACGAGAGTAATCCCTTTAAAATAAAATTCATGCAGTTTATGAGGGAAGTAAACGACCGAATGGATAAAATTTCGAGCGCACCACCAGTTCTGAAGGGGTCGGACTCAAATAGGTACATGCATTTGCCGTAAAAACCAGGCGTAACACCAGAATTGATCCTAAAGCGGTTTGAAATGTCGGATGTGATGAAGTATGATAGGACTTTAGATCCTCAGGAGCATATGACCACCTATACAATGGCGGTGAAATGGACCGATTTAGCTCCCCACCAGATTGAGTCTTTTTTGCTAAAGAAATTCGGGGAGACTCTTATGAAGGGAGCCCTGATGTGCTATTCGTTTGCCCCAGCATTCTATAGACTCCTTTGAGATGCTCGCGGACTCTTTCATCAAGGCCCATACTGGGGCCAGAAAGGTACAAGCCAAGAAGGCTGATATATTTAGGATTGCGTAAGGAGAGTTCGAGTTGCTGGGGGAGTTTGTAACCAGATTCCAAAAGGAAAAGATGTTGCTAACGGCCATACCATATGAATGGGCAGCTGAAGCATTCACTAAAGGTTTGAATCGGGGGAGCTCTAATGCTTCCCGAAAACTGAAGGAAAGCTTGCTCGAGTTCCAAGCAACGACATGGGCAGATGTTCACAACTAGTACGAATCAAAGATAAGAATCAAGGATGACCACCTCGGTTTCCTGGCTTCAACCAAGGGTCATGACCTGGAAAAGAATAAAGAGAAGTCAAGAGACGGTTTCGACTCGAATCGACGGTCTTCAAGGGGTCGGTTTTTGCCCTATGAACAGGTCGAAGGACGTGGCAGAGATTTCCGATCGGCGGATAGATTCGCTATCGATAGGAGAACTGATCGCAGCCAAAATAACTAGTCATTGCAGAACAAGGAAATGCCAGGTTCTCAAGATTCTTCCTACCCCAGGCTTTCTGAATACAACTTCAACGTCAGCATAGTGGAGCTGGTGTCGTCTATGAGGAACAATAAAGAAGCACAATTCCTGAAGCCAATAAGATCCGATCCTAGCCAGAGGGATCCTAATTTATGGTCCGAATACCATGGGAAAAACGATCACCGAACTGAGGACTGCCAGCATCTGCGTGAGGAGGTTGCGACATTGTTGAAAAACGGCCATCTTCGGGAATTCTTAATTGATCGAGCTAAAAATAACTACAGTCACAATCGTGATAACGAGGAGCCTTCAAAATCAGGAGAAGATCCTCCGCACCTGACAATTAACATGATTTTTGGGGGAAACGAGATTAACGGGGTTACATTCTCGGCAGCAAAAAAGATGAAGGTATCAGTGACCTACATCAAGAGACTCCTAGAATTCACTAAAGACGACATTACTTTCACGGAGGAAGACGCAGATGGACTGCTACTACCGTATAACGGCTCCCTAGTAATCTCCCTAAATGTTTTAGATTTTAAAATTAAACGTGTTTTGGTGGATCCTGGAAGTTCGGCCAACATCATACAATGGAGGGTGTTGGAGCAAGCCAAGCTCACTAGAAGTATCAGTCCGGCCACAAAACTCCTCGTCGGGTTTAATCTGGTAAGTGTGACAACCTGAGGAGAGATCCTGCTACCCATGAATGCCGGGGGGTGATGAAGATGACCCTTTTTTAGGTAGTGGACGGCGATATGGGTTACAATATCATTCAGGGGAGACCATGGTTGCATGAAATGAAGGTTGTGCCATCGACATATCATCAGTTGCTGAAATTCCCAACTCCCGAGGGAGTTAAGCAAATAAGAGGTGACCAACCGGTAGCAAGGGAGATTAATGCAATCTCAGTCTCCAGTAGCAACGAAAAGGAGCCTGCAGTATAACAATTACAGGAACCGATGCCTGTTCCCGAGCCGTGCGAAGTCAACCAGGGAGAAGAGTTGTTAGAATCCTATCAGGTACCAAGCTATTTTCAGGTACCAAAATAGACGAACGCAACAAAATCTACAGCGGAGAAACTTGAACAAGTTGCATTGTTCGAAAAGTTCTTAAAAAGGAAGTTTCACTTGGGGACAAGACTACGCCCCGAGCTTAGGTCTGGTTGTATTGAATTCCTTAAATTTAATTTCAATTATTTTGCATGGTAACATGCGGATATGATAGGTATCCCGCCAAAAGTGGCGTACACAAACTAAGTAGCACCCAGCATCCCTCCGACAATACCGAAAAAATGTCTTATTGCCGGGGTCAGAAACAAATTTGTCAAAGAAGAGTAACTCGCTTGTTTAACATGGTTCAATCTGAGATGTATAGTATCCTTATTGGCTAGCTAACATAGCAGTGGTTCCAAAGAAGAATAACAACTTTCGCATATGCGTAGACTATAAGGACTTAAATAAGGCGTGTCCAAAAGACTCGTTCCCATTGTCGAACATTGATCAAATGATTGATGCAACGGCGGGGCACGAGCTAATGAGTTTCCTCGATGCTTACTTCGGGTACAACCAAATCAAAATAAACCTTGAGGATCAAGAAAACACTTCGTTTATCATAAATTTCGGCACATATTGTTACAATGTGATACCCTTCGGGCTAAAGAACGCCAGAGCCACTTATCAACGGCTCGTGAACAAAATGTTTGAAAAGCAGATACGGAAAACCATTGAAGTTTACATAGATGATATGCTTGTTAAGCCTTTGAACGCAGATGATCATCTCAAACACTTGCAAGAAACTTTTGACATCTTAAGGAAGCATAACATGAAGCTTAACCCTGAGAAGTGTGTGTTCAAGGTCAGCTCTGGTAAAGTTCCTAGGATTCCTGGTGTCACAAAGGGGGATTGAGGTTATCCTCAATAAAATCAAAGCCATCAAAGACATCCCGGACCAGCTATCAAGCGTAAAAGAGGTTCAAAGGCTAACGGGAAGTTGGTCGCTTTGAGCAGATTCATTCCCGGTCTTCGTAAAAATGCCATCATTTCTTCTCGCTGCTCAAAAGAAGAACAACTTTGATTGGACCCTGAAATGTCAACAGGCTTTGAGGGATTTGAAAAGGTATTTGTCGAGTCCTCCGTTACTATCAAAATCGGAGGAAGGCGAAAAACTGTTGATATACAAAGTTTTAAGAAGAGATTGGAAACAGCTAAAGGTTAATGGCCCAAAGAGCTGCTAGATGTACTATGGGCATACCGAACAACAGCTAAATCGAGCACGGGGGGGACTCATCTTTCTCTTGTGTACGGGGCAGAAGCACTGCTCCCAGTGGAAATTGGTGAACCTATCCTGAGGTATTTCCAGTCAAACGAAGAAGCGAGCAATGAAGCAATATTAGTCAATTTGGAACTGCTCGATGAACGGAGGGACTTGGCACATATAAGGATCACAATACAAAAGCAGCAAATAGAGAGATATTACAATCGAAGGGCCAACCTCCGATATTTCAAATTAGAGACTTGGTTTTAAGGAGAGTAACCCAAAACACCCGAAAACTCAATACGGGGAAGCTGGTTTCAACATGGAAAGGCCCCTATCGGGTATCAGCTGTCGCCGGGAAAGGGTCATACGAGTTAGAGAATCAAGATGGAGAAAAGTTGCCAAGCAACTGAAATGTGACACACCTCAAGAGATACTATTGCTGATAAACATCACCTGTACTGAAAGTACGTGCTGCACTCTTTTTCCCCTCGTCCAATTTTTGTCCCAATTGGGTTTTTCTGGCACGATTTTTAATGAGGTAGCAACGGAAACCATACTACAAAGGAAGCTTCAACAGCAGCAATAATACTTTTAAATGACAAGGCACACAAGGAAAAAACCATTATGAAGCGGTTAGCTAGTCTTTTGCTCGATAACAAAGTTCCTACCGGGAAGTAAAATTTTGTTGTCGAAAAGAGATTACCCGACCATTCACGAGTTCAAACCACTAGGGGATTGTTAGATAATCTTTGGCTCGATAGTATAAATTTCTACGGGGAAGTGAAGTTTGCTATCGTACTGAAGATTATCTAGCAATTCACTAGTGGAATCCTCGAAGATGTAAAACTTCCAGTGTTCAAATTCGCTTTCTTCGCATTCCAACACTGGGGTGGGGGTGGGGGGCAATGATATGAGGATATGGCAACAATGACTGCCACGTTACCCAGAATACAAAAATCAGAAATATAATTGTATCATCAGAATCGGGGACTGCGCAGCCAGCCCCGTAGAAACAAGTTGTACAAGCTAGCCACAGAAAATGACAATTTCTTTTTAGCACAACGAAAGCTTATGTAGTTTTGAAAATGAAGGAAATAAAGTAAAGTCCTTTTGTTTCTATCTTGTTTACTGTCAGAACGATGAATTGATTTTATCATTTGAATATTAAACAAGTAATTCAAATACTAGTGACACAATGAACATGAGACGTTCTCTTCAAGAGCATCATTCTGGAAGAACTTATGGAAGAACTTTCGCCCAAAATCGAAACACTTTCAGGGGAAAATACACCCGAAGCCTTGCTCAATTAGACGCAAACAATAAAACTTGCGCAAATACTTAAACTAAAAAAGATGGAAGGGACAAACTTGTGCAAATATTTAAACGAAAGTACGCTCAAAGGAAAACTTGTATGATACTTGAACGAAAAAGTGTTTTTATTTACAAAAATGTGCCAAACAGCACAAGTAACAAAGTTTGAAAAGGAAAAGCAAAAGTTAAGATGTTACATCTCCGGAACTCGGGGGAAGAGAATCATCTACGCCCACAGAAGAAGCAGGTGGATCCGCTGCCGGTTTGATATTTTGGCCTTTGTGATTTTGGCCTTCAGCATCATCGCCTTCTGGTTCCTCTTCAATCCCCGAGAACTCAGAATCGGAGCCAGAAGAATCGGTAGCATCAGACTGGGATGGTAGACCCTTTTTTGCAGCTAACTCCTGCTCATGAGCCTTAGCGATTTTTGCATTAAAGTCAATGACACCCGCTTTGGCCTCTTCCAAGGTTTTTATCCTCATGATGAACATAGCATACGTTTTTTCGACAATGAGGGAAGCCGCTCGGTGCTGAAGTTCTCCATTAAGTTGGCCGACCTCAGCAGAGAGCTTGTCTAGCGCGAACCTTATGGATCAAAAGTTGACATCAAAATCACAGACATTTGGAGCTGTAAATTTTATTATGCTCTAACTTTTTCTTATCTTTCTCCTCCAATTAGGCATACTTCGCCTCCGTAGCAGTAACTTTTTTAACCTTGGAGATTAAGGCCGCCTCCAAATTATTCAATCTTTCAGCGGAGGCAGCCTCGCGATCGGATGTAGCCTCACCATCGGATGCAGCAAGAACGGAATTATAAACTTCAACCCATTTGGCCTTAGCCTCTTCAAATTGTGCCCTTAATAGGGCAACCTCTTGGCTAAGGGTCGTTACTTCTTGCTCGCTTTGTTGCACCTGAGCCTTCAACTCGATCTGCAGTAGCTTGCACTTCCAGTTCTGAAAGGCAAGCAGTAGTCTGATCCCGCTCGGCCAAAAGTTAATCCCGCTCAGAGATAAGTACCTCCTTATAACAAATTATCCTTTGAAGGCCATCGGAAGCAAGGAAGTTGGCCTACAAAATAAATTGCAAGTTCAAGATCCTACTATCAAAGATAGAAGAAATAATGTAGGGAGCGAAGAATATACCGATGCTGGATTGTGCATGGCGTTATTCAACAAACACTCTCCTGAGAGAGTTTGTATCTTGTCTCTATCTTTTTCTAAAGCCAAAGACTTTAGATAGTTAGCAAGTTCCACCGGCCGGGATAGTAGATGGCACTCGGTAAAGACTAAGAGGGTGACACTCCTCTTCCCTTGGGGATCTTCGAAGGGAACAACATAATTTTGCCCTAAATTCCCATGAAATGGGGACTAGGGAAGAGGGGCATCTCCTCTTGGACAGCTACGGCTGGCAGAGATGATGTAGCAGTTGCTGGTGGCGGAGACAAAGTTGGAGAAGATGGAGATGAAGCCGATGGCATGGTAGGCCGAGCGGCTGCGGCAAACGCAGTGCCGATTGTTATTTGCTCATCAACCGAAGACGAATGGGACCCGGTACTCAATTAGAAGAGCATGGGGTGGTCTTTAACTACAAGAAGAGAAATATGATGAACTTACGAGTACGGTTCCACAACTCCGGAAAAGATAAAGTCGTGGCCAGGATGATGTCTTTGGTGGCAACTACAACAAACTGTTCCATCCATCCACGGTCGTTGTCATTATCCATGCTGGTTAACAGAGCATGATGGCCACGTTTGCTGAAATTTATCATTCCCCTACGAAAAATCTTGGGGAATAAAGATTCATTAACCGAGTTAGGGTTAGCTCCTCTCCTGTCTCCTGGCACAAGCGCCAAAGACAAGCGACTGTCCTCCACACAGAAGGACTTACTTGCGCCAGGCATACCTGGTAACGGATGCAAAACTCCACAATAACGGAGTCAAGCTCCCACTCAGATGAAATGGTCCCAAAGTAAAAGGGTACGTATAAAAGTACGTGAAACCTTCTTGGGTAAGATTATCTGCTCTACCAGATCTAGGAGCGATAATGTCTTAATCTTTGCAACAACAGTCTTCCTTCACAACAGGAATGCTGGAAGGACGGATGGAGGAAGGATATACGCCAACAACCCACGTGCAAGAATTAGTGGGAGGAAAATTCTCTTCAAAGTCTTTGGTTGTGACAAGACTCTTTAGGATGATGGTGCTCACCATAGGAGGAGTAGCATCATCAGCTTTACCTTTGTTCTTAAAGAAGCCACTTTTATCAAAAATGGAGTAAAGGTTTCACTAAAGAAGGAGGTTAAAGAAAAGTTGGAGATAAAGTACGAGTTGAATAAAGAGAATTTGAGAAAGTTTGGAAAATTAGGAAGTGTAAATGAAGAAGTTTGATGCGTATAAGAAAAGGAATAGGCATCTATAATTGTGGCCATACTTACCTCGATAACCGGAAAAAGTGATGTTTAATCATGGGATGTCGCGTGTTTGGGGCATTAAATACGGACAGACGTGTGTCTAATCAACCGTCAGAAACTTTTCAGAGGGGGTCAGAGAATTTTCTGCAAGAAAGGTATCTCTACCAGCTTCCCGGTCACACAAAGTTATGCCACCGGAAAGTAGGGGGACTATCTATATGGGGGAAAATATGTTCATGTTTAATGATCACATGAGAAAGCGACACGTGGAACTGAAGATAGAAGATAGCCAAACCCGAAGGCAATGATCTCACTTGTCATCGAAGATAATGATGCTCAAAAATACAAAATAAATGTCGCCATCCAGTAGCATTCAATAAGGAATATTCTACAGCATTAAGTGCATGATCCGTTATAGAATATGACACTCACTGCCCACTGTTACACATTCTTCAATGGCCCTAATAATTGTCATTAAAGAGGAGCTTAATCCTAGGACCTTGTTCCCTAGGTGTAGCTATAAATAGTGAGCTCTATCATCATTGTAAGGGGACGAATATTCTAACAAGCATATATTATACTTCATGTAAAGCTCAAATAACATTTTACTTTCTTGCTTATTTGCCCTTTTCTTATCGCTTCCGGTAGCTCTACTCCCAGAACCAAGATATCTGCCATTTGTTTCAATTTTAAGGCTAAGTCTCATATTTCTGTCTAATTCATCTGATATTATTTTATCGAATTAATTCACTTGTCTATAAATCACGTATAAATTCAATTGTACCGTTTTATGGGTAAACAAGTGAGCCTTGGATTGTCTTTAGAGATTTCAATAGTGTCCTGCATTTTTGAGATAAGATAAATAGAGTTTCAGTACATGAAGTTAATTTCTAGGAATGCTTGGATGATATTGGAGTGGGGCAACTCATAAAAAAGAGGAAGTTAATTCTTCTCTAGCAACAAGACGATGCAGGAGAGAGAATATACAGTCACATGGAGTGCAAGTTTAGTTACGGGACCGACGAATAGGACGTGGACGTGAGGTTCGATACACAAGTCATCCCTAAGAGAGATAGTTTCAAGTACTTTGGGTCTATTATCCAAGAAAATGGGGAGATAAATGGGGATATTAATATCATATCAGAGCAGGTTGGGTGACATGGAGACTCGCATCTGGTGTGTTATGTGATAAGAACGTGCCACCTAAACTTAAAGATAAGTTATACAGAGTGGTTGTTAGACCGACTCTATTGTATGGGAGAAAGTGTTGGAAAGTCAAGAACTCCTATTTCCAGAAGATGAGATTAGCAAAAATGAGGATGTTGAGATAAATGTGCGAGCATACCAGGATGGAAAAGATTAGGAATGAAGATATTCAGGCTTGGGTAGTAGTGTCTCCGGTGGAGGACAAGATGCCGGAAGCAAGGTTTAGATGGTTTGTGATGTGCCGGAGAATTTTGGCACATTTTGATACTACTTGCTTAGGTTTTTACTTTTTTTACATGCATTTTCCCTCGGTACTTATATAATTTTAGTGTTTTTGCAGTACATGAAGTGTAAGGACCTAAGAGCATGGAAAAGAGTTCAAAAAGCCACCTAAAGACAAGAAAAGAGCAGAAAAGCATCGCAGAGGTGAATATGCTATCGCAAACATCACATGCGAGCCGCATACTTCACATCAAGATCGCAGATCAAGACAGACTTCTGGGAAAAATTTCACGTCAAGAATGCGGTCGCATATGCGATCGCATAACTGGTATGTGAGCCGCAGAACTGCACACGGAGATCCCAGACCAAAGCAGAGTCCTGGGCGAAGTTCAGAGTCAGAAACTGGTGTGCGAGCCACAGAAGCAACCGGAAACCAAACACGAAGTCTACTGAAGGAAGAAACCACGATGCAAGATACGGTTGCATTTCTACAACGGGGACCGCAAACCATGGATGGGATGAAGGAAAACCTAGGGTTGAAATCTGCGACAGACGTGTCAAAATTGCGAACCACATTTCTGTTGACAGAAATTACTTCGGGGCAGATCAGTCTGAATTGTTTTGCCTCGATTTTTGGGCCTCTATAAATAGGTCTACTAGGATTTTGTGGGGGCTATCTTGTCAGACATTGGAGCAGAAAGTACAAGGCTTTAATATTCCTATCTCTTAGAAGCTTTTGGGTCAAGAATCCTTTACTTTGTAAGCTTTATGACAATTAATATTCTTTTGATTTCAGATTTTAGGATGAGTAACTAATTTCAAACACTAAGGTTGTGAACCCTAAATGGGTGTGATGTTATTGGGTGTTTGATATTGAATATATATTTAACGGTTGATTGATATTTATTTACTTCTCATTCCTTAATCATTGTTGGTGGTTGCAAACATTAACAAACACCATTAAATTTCATCTTTGCTTGGGAAAGCGGGGTAGAATTTGGTAGAAGTAAATATCAAAGACTCAAGGCTTTAAACCTTGTTTAATAAAATCGCTTAGGAATAAGTGGGTTTTTATTTGGCAGAAATTGATTGTTCTTAATCTCAACTCTTTTATATTTGGAAAAATCATAAAGAGGAAATGCTACCTAACTATTGGAAAATATTGGGTAGTCAATTACGACTGTAGTTGAGTAATACGCTAATCAAGTAAACTTTTCACACCTATTCCCTGTAGGATTCGACCCCAACCTTGTTTGGTTATTATATTTGACATCGACCGCTTACTATTAAGGTGTAATTTGAGCGTATCAAATTTTGGCCCTTATACAAATATGGCACCTCAAAAGCATGTCGCAAGGAAAAGGGCACCATCTGGTCGTCACACATCATAGCCAAAACGTGTACGAACGGAACCAAATATGCCAAGCACCTCCCAATCTGATGAGGAGGAACTCTTGCCCTCAGTCAATCTACAGGCGGAGGCTACAAGGAACATGGAGATGACTTTCATCTCCGATTTGGGGTCCAAGGCTCAAGGGAACTATATAGAGAGGAACCCACCAAAATGAAAATACTGGGTGAGAAGTAGTTGAGCGTGAATGGGCTCCAAGAACAGTATCCCCACATTCTCGACAATATAAAAGAGAGAAAATGGGAGTGTTTCACTGAAGCCCCTAAGGAGTTCAATGAGTCACTGGTCCGAGAGTTCTATGCATCTTATGGAGCTTCCAGGACGGCGCACCACAACGCAACAAAGTGTTTTCTGGCATCGTACTTGTTCGGGGAAAGAATGTGTTCTACAATAGTGAGGAGATTAATGAAATATATTCCCCCGACTGGCAAACAGGCACAGCCGAGTACGATGCCAAGTACTCAAATAGAGAGAATGAGCGTGGGTGGATAGCGTCAGTAATTGCAAAAGGGACCCCTGCTTGGATAAATCTTGGAAAGAAGATATATAAGGAGGATCTCACAAGGGAGGGTCGATTTTGGCTGAGCTTCGTCACCTCCCATTTGATACCGTCCCGAAACGAAACTGATATAAGCATTGAGAAATCTCTCCTCATTGCTCGCATCATGGCCGGTATCAAGATTGATGTGGGGACTTTAATCTTCCAGGAGATCGGTATCCGGGCAACGCAGCGTGCTACCTCGCTTCATTTCCGAGTTTGATCACAGCTCTCTGTAAAGCTGTGAACGTTCCTCTCATGCAACAATCTGATAATACCGGAAAGGAAACGAGGGACATAGACATCACACGTATTAGTGATGCTGCTGCCCCACTAAATACTCCACTCCAGGACCCTGACTCCCAGACTCCTGTACTTCCTCAGGTTCCAGAGGCCTCCACTTCTACTTCAGAGCCTGCCTCTCAATCCACCACCGGTCAGCCTTCGCCTGCACTGCCAGCCCTCTGAAGGTTTGGTCTCATTGCCCAGCATGATAATGCCAAGGTAGACCAGCTCTTGAAAACCTTGCCTAACCTTATCAAACAAGCCCTGACTCCGATACAAACGTCAGTGACAGCTCTCCAACAACAACAAACATTGTTTGAGGATCGCTTGCACCAGCTCGAGTTCAGGGTTGAAAAGATCGAGCGAGATGAGGTTAGGGGTTTACCTCCGCTAAGGGAGGAGGTGGCGTCTATGAAGACCGAACTCCATAAAATGCAAAATTTGGAGTTCGACCTATCATCCCTCCTCCCCAAAGAGGGTGACCAAGGAGCAGACACGGCTGCACCAGACCTGGGCCTATATTTCACAACTCTGATGGCAGACATTGCACCTCAAACTGCCAGAATGTCCCAACCTCCAGCTCCTCCTGTACGTGTTGATAGTCATGATGAGGAGACATCCAGACATTCTTCAGAGTTAGAAGGTGACGAGGCAGAGGAGGAGGATTCATGGTCCGAGGAGGATGAAGGCCCTCAAGAGAAGGGAAAGCAGATTGCTGCTCCTACAGTGAAGGATGAGGACCAAGCAAACATTCAAAGGGCCTTACAACATTCGCTAGCAGATTTGGCCGCCCCTGCAGACCCATCGGCTACTCAGCCATCACCGGGCGAGGCTAGCAGCTCACAGGCTCCAACTCTAGTTCCCGACAAGTCCAACATCCCTCCTTCAGCAGCAGAGGGTCAACCGGCTACAGACTCCCATAGCGCTTAGTGCGCCCCAGGGAGCCCCTTCCACTCTACTTTATGTTTATATGCATTGGGGGCAATGCATGCTTTTGGTTGGGGGTGGTAGCCTTATCTGTATTGTTGTATTTTTGTTTTGCGCTATTAGCAACTGTAGTATATATTAGTGCTTTATGATTTCTGTACACAAGTTGTCTTTAATTAGTAGATAGTTTTCCATCTTTAGTGATTAAAAATAAAATTCCCCTTGTTTTTTCTTTGTCGGGTTCTTTTTCAAGGGTGTAATAGTAGAACCAGGACAGTAGAATGAAACATGTTGACCGGGATGGTGTAATTGTGTAGTCTCAAGCATGTGTGACTGTACATAAATCATACCCTTTCAAAAGATCAACTGTGTGAACTTGAGGCTCGCTCTGTGACTCTATATCTTCCTAGAGTTATGTATTTATATATGATGAAAGCCTTGAGTTGCCAAATGTTAATTCCAGAGCTTTAAACTATGTGAACCAAACAGTTTGTGTGCCATGTGTGTGAGCTCTTTGTGTAGATAATTCTTGTTTTTGCTTCTGCCTTCTAAGACTTGCCCGGTTGGTTTTTCGACGCTTATAATAATTACACTTAGTTGGAGAGATGATCTTAGGCATTCTTTGTTTGATTTGTGAAACCTCTTTAGCCTTTCAAGCCTACCTTTGTATAAATATTATCACTAGTGCCCTATTTGAGCCTTTAACCTTTTCTTTGGCCACCTCATTACAAACCTTTCCCCTTTTGTAAAATTATTACCTCTTTTGAACCCGTTCCTCCTTGAACATTAAGAATTAGACTAAAAGCCTAAGTTGGGGTTGTGGGTCAAAATTGAAATGGGTAAGGTTATACATTGAGGGTGAGAGCATATACCTCAAAAGTGCTCATATGAAATTTTGCAAGCTCCAAAATAAATTTTAAAAAAAAAAGAGAAAAATAAGTATATGTGTATGTTTATGGAGCTTTGAAGAAAATTTGAGAAGTATTTAAGGTGGGTCCATATTGGGAACTAGATGCCAATGCGGCTATGGGGTTTGAAAAGAAACAAAGTGTAAAAAGAGAAGAAAATGTGATTAGTGTTCAAGGAGGATGTAGTCACTTATATCTAAATATTTATCCGACCCTTCCCTAAACCTACATTACAAGCTTAAAAAGTCCTTATGGGATCTCCAACCGAGTGTTCTTAGAAGTAAGCAATGAATTAAAATAAGGGCAAGCCTATGGTATGGTATCTGGTAACACTTGAAATTCTTTTCTAAGAGTGAGTGTATTTGCGAATTAGTTCCTTTGTGTTGTCATTATAAATATTGTGATTTTGGGACTTTCTTTCTAGTGAGGGCACATGAACTGCGAAGTTAAACAGAAGTTGAGCTTTTGAGTAAAACATAAGTGCACTCAGCTGAGGGTAGCATTTAGTCACTTTGTCTGAGGCTCAAAGTTCACAAGTTGATTAGTTGTCCTTGAATATACCGATGATGCAGGAAGGGTAAAGCATTCGAAGATGCATGTTTGATACACTAACAACAAACACTGTCCATGGTCATTATTGTTTCATGTCTTGTAAATGGAGTCTAGAATAGGATAGTGTCGTCTTAGTTGCTTGAGGACAAGCAAGAGTTTAAGTTGGGGATGTTGATGTGCCGGAGAATTTCGGCACATTTTGATACTATTTGCTTAGATTTTAACTTGTTTTACATGCAATTTCCCTCGGTACTTATGTAATTTTAGTGTTTTTGCAGTACATGAAGTGTAAGGACCTAAGAGCATGGAAAAGAGTTCATAAAGCCACCTAAAGACAAGAAAAGAGCAGAAAAGCATCGCAGAGGTGAATATGCTGTCGCAAACATCACATGCGAGCCACATGCTTCACATCAAGATCGCAGATCAAGACAGACTTCTGGGAAAAATTTCACGTCAAGAATGCGGTCGCATATGCGATCGCATAACTGGTATGGGAGCCGCAGAATTGCACACGGAGATCGCAGACCAAAGCAGAGACCTGGGCGAAGTTCAGAGTCAGAAATGCGATCGCAGATATGGTGTGCGAGCCGCAGAAGCAATCGCAAACCAAGCACGATGTCTACTGAAGGAAGAAACCACGATGCAAGATACGGTTGCATTTCTACAACGCGAACCGCAAACCATGGATGGGATGAAGGAAAACCTAGGGTTGAAATCTGCGACAGACGTGTCAAAATTGCGGACCATATTTCTGTTATGCGACAGAAATGCGGTCGCATTTTTTACTTCGGGGCAGATCAATCTGAATTTTTGCCTCGATTTTTGGGCCTATATAAATAGGTCTACTAGAATTTTGTGGGGGCTATCTTGTCAGACTTTGGAGTAGAAAGTACAAGGCTTGAATATTCATATCTCTTAGAAGCTTTTGGGTCAAGAATCCTTTACTTTGTAAGCTTTATGACAATTAATATTCTTTTGATTTCAGATTTTAGAATGAGTAACTAATTTCATACACTAAGGTTGTGAACCCTAAATGGGTGTGATGTTATTGGGTGTTTGATATTGAGTATATATTTAACGGTTGATTTATATTTATTTACTTCTCATTCCTTAATCATTGTTGGTGGTTGCAAACATTAACAAACGCCATTAAATTCCATCTTTGCTTGGGAAAGCGGGGTAAAATTTGGTAGAAGTAAATATCAAAGACTCAAGGCTTTAAACCTTGTTTAATAAAATCGCTTAGGAATAAGTGGGTTTTAGTTTGGCATAAATTGATTGTTCTTAATCACAACTCTTTTATATTTTGAAAAATCATAAAGAGAAAATATTACCCAACTATTGGAAAATATTGGGTAGTCAATTAGACATCAATTGCATATCAAAAGATTCTTCCGTTAGAAATATATCATATTGACATCGATAACATTACACTTCATTAATGGGGATACAACCTTGGTTTCTTTAATCATATTATTCATATTCTCAATATTGCAATTAGACTTTATTTAAAATTAAGTTCAATTCATACTTTTGTTACGGTTACCTGTGTTATAACCCATATTTGTACGTGTTATATTACACCGTAATATAGTCTACCTTGGTTCGAGAAGTGAATTACCTTTGAGACAATAAGAGTTTAGTCCTATTGGTCCTAAATGATGCAAAGGTGTATAAGGGCGGTTAACAAGTATTAGAGGATAAACGAGTTAAGGATGTTGTAACTCGCATTTTTGGGAAAATCGAGAGGTGTTTAACATTACCAAGATGTCATGTTTTAAGGTATTTGAATGATATGATATCCGTTTCATAAGTCTTGAAGTCAAACGAGTTATGAAACAAAAGTCGACAAAAGTTGTCGCAACTTAGGTTCACAATTTTACTTAAACGTTAGGTCAAATGTTTCTGCGATTTTCTCCCAATTTACAAGGAATTATGGGGTGATCTACCTACCAAATTAAAGGTCTATGAGTCTAGTTTCTAATGCTTCAAACAGTTTGTCAATACGACATCGGAGTATTGATATAATTGTATTTCTGTAGAACTGCGCAGGCTGGTAGGTGACGAGTAGCTGCATCACCTACTTGCCAAAATTAAGGGCTAAAAGT
>MCJB01001847.1:285734-328274 GCA_002018475.1 Nicotiana obtusifolia
GACGTGTCAAAATTGCGGACCATATTTCTGTTATGCGACAGAAATGCGGTCGCATTTTTTACTTCGGGGCAGATCAATCTGAATTTTTGCCTCGATTTTTGGGCCTATATAAATAGGTCTACTAGAATTTTGTGGGGGCTATCTTGTCAGACTTTGGAGTAGAAAGTACAAGGCTTGAATATTCATATCTCTTAGAAGCTTTTGGGTCAAGAATCCTTTACTTTGTAAGCTTTATGACAATTAATATTCTTTTGATTTCAGATTTTAGAATGAGTAACTAATTTCAAACACTAAGGTTCTGAACCCTAAATGGGTGTGATGTTATTGGGTGTTTGATATTGAATATATATTTAACGGTTAATTGATATTTATTTACTTCTCATTCATTAATCATTGTTGGTGGTTGCAAACATTAAAAAACGCCATTAAATTCCATCTTTGCTTGGGAAAGCGGGGTAGAATTTGGTAGAGGTAAATATCAAAGACTCAAGGATTTAAACCTTGTTTAATAAAATCGCTTAGGAATAAGTGGGTTTTTATTTGGCATAAATTGATTGTTCTTAATCTCAACTCTTTTATATTTGGAAAAATCATAAAAAGGAAATACTACCTAACTATTGGAAAATATTGGGTAGTCACTTAGACATCAATTGCATATCAAAAGAATCATCCATTAGAAATATATCATATTGACAACAATAGCATTACATTTCATTAATGGGGACACAACCTTGGTTTCTTTAATCATATTATTCATATTCTCAATATTGCAATTAGACTTTATTTAAAACTAAGTTCAATTCATACTTTTGTTACGATTAACTGGATAGAATTACGACTGTAGTTGAATAATACGCTAATCAAGTAAACTTTTCACACCTATTCCCTGTGGGATTCGACCCCAACCTTGTTGGGTTATTATATTTGACATCGACCGCTTACACTATTTATTAAGGTGTAATTTGAGCGTATCAGTTTGCGCTTGTGAAAAGGAGGAGCGTAGTGCCCCGGTGAGGAAGTGCGAGAGGTTGGCCCTGGTGGGTTTGAGGAGAGGCAGAGTAGTCTAAAGAAGTATTGGGCAGAGGTGATCAGGATAGATATAGCTTTGCTTCAGCATACGAGGAGATGACCCTTGATAGGAAGGAGGTCGAGAATTAAGGTAGAAGATTAGTAGATAGTCAAGAGTTTTTCTTTTACATACTAGTAGAATTAGTGTTAGTTTGGTGCGATATTGTTGTTAGATTTCTAGTTTTACGTGTTGTCCCATTTTCTTCATTTTCTTGTTATCTTGTTGTTGTTAATGCTTGTGCTACTACTTTATTTTTTTCTTGCCTTGAGCCAAGGGTCTATCAAAAATAACCTCTCTACCTTCCAAGTAGGGTAAGGTCTGATGCACATGGAAAAGTCAAGTATTCTACGTAGGCTTGATTTAGCGGAATTTTTGCTTCAAATAATGCTTTTTAATATCCTAGCTGTCAGCAAGGCAGGTCCGCTATAAAGCCTATCGACCAGAAAGTCCTTAAGAACAAGAAAGCCCCTCTGAACTTCCTGGATTGAGCTGGTCCAAAGTATTTCCGGCAAGGCTAGGAACGTGCGTCAAACCTTTTGGCCTCGTGTTAACCACATAAAAGAGATGAATCATTCTATTGCCTTGGTTATATTTTACTAAGACTTAGAGGATATCCCAAAGTGGGCATTCAGGCTCAATTACGACTTTAGAGCGTAAGTCAAACTCATGATAGGCGAGAAATCATGCACACATGGTTTAGCAGTTTGCTGTGCGCTATGATCTTATTCTTCTCCAAGACCCTATGCTTCATCTGCTTCTTTAGTTTAGTAGGACTTCTTTCACACTATTGCGTGAAACATTCGTTTGGTCTCCCACTACTATCTATGCTAGCTTGAAAGGTATGGCTACTCTCTTGTTTCCTGCTTAACCTTCTTCCCAATACAAGCTTCCAAGCCATCCCTGCTTGTATTTTCTAAAAAGGTTTAGTAGGGGCTTTTGGATATTTTTCTTAGAAGGAAATGAACTACTTATAGATTTGTATGTAAGTGCACGATAGGAATCAAGAGAAAGCTGGCATCCAATCAAGAGAGATCTCTTCGGACAATTAGACTAAGCTTCCCCCTTCTCTCTCTTCTTTAGCTAATGATGAAGCAAATCCCTAAAGTCAAAGTAGTCCATGAAAGCATCTATGTTTTCCGTTCAAGAAATTGCTTATGTAAAGATGGGGTGACTCTCTTATAAGATCTTCCTTTGTTCTCTTTTCTTCTATTAGTTAGCTTGGATTAAGAAAGCTCCACACTCCCCTAGCTGCATTAGCAGTCTTAGCACCTTCCCCTTTCCAAATAATCTTTTATGATTTATTATAAAATGCCGCCAACCAGATTATGTCAACATTATAGCATTAGTAGGCTAGAGCGTGGGTCAGGGTCAAATACGGAGGGGCAATGCTTCCCGATCACTCTCTCAGAGAGAGAGAGAGAGCTATTGTACAAGGAAGCTACGTATATATTTTTGAACTGAAAGCGAGATCTTGCAACCACACCCGAAGAAGCATGCAACAAAGCTCGTTTCCTTTCTTATTGAAGTATGCAGTGAGGAATCGAAGGGAAGAGACCCGATTCAATTCTGTGATTAAATCAAATTCTTCCCTTCGTTAGTTTACCCACTGTAACTGACTGTCACGTCCAACGAGAGCGTGAGAAACCCACTATTTTTTCTTCTCGTGCGGGGCATTCTACTAGCAAAGAAGACTCTTATAAGTGGTAGTACCTAGTTGGGGCTCTATGGTGTAATTCTTTGCTGAAAGAGGTCTCCGCCGACCCAACGACTTTCCGACGTGATTGACAAGCAGTGGGGCATGGAACGGAGTTTAATTCATCATGAGAGGAGTTCACCAAGTCTAAGAAAGGGTCGGTCATCCAACGAGAAGGGGTAAATCAGGTCAGCCAGCTAAGGCCACCGTCCCTTTTTCTTACAATATGAAATACACACTTTGACACCTGAGATTCCGTAATGAGTAGATACTTCCGTAGGAGCATAATCTATTTTCTGGTTAAATACATTACGAGATATTTTTTCATACTTTCCGCATTCAGTTCTAGTTATTTCTGCACCTTCTAATCGACCTGAACAACATATACGGATCCCCTCCACCCCTTCTTTCATTACTAATGGAATATCCTTCACTATTTTACTACAACACGTCTCGCTCGTGATCGCTGAGAGACCCCTTCCATCAATAGGTACTCCCAATCCATCGATCACACGCCCTAGCATAGCCTAGGATAAATTAGTATCAATAAGAAGATAGTTTGATTTTCTTGTTTGCATATGGTTTTTCTCTCCTTTCCTATCAGCGAGTTCCGACCCTTTTGTTTAAAATTTCTTCATTTGTACTGAACTGCTTGTAGAATCAAATCATGTTCCACAAGATCCTATATCAACTATACGTCCTCCTTGCATTTGTGCTGCAGACGTCGCCAGTGCTATGGCCTTTGGCTTTTGTAGATAAAAAATGATGATAGATCCATCCATCTATCCTATCTGATTTAGATTTTGATATATAAAAAAGAATCGATTTCATTCAACATTTGATTCAAAGAATTGCGCTGAGCCCCCACCCCCCCTCCCCCCTCCCTCATGAAACGACTCTGCTGCAACGGATGGCAGAGGGTCTGTAGTACCTGAAGCACGCGACCCTGTCGCGACTCAAACAGCCAGTACGCTTTCCGGCTCAAACGGGCGGGGGCTTTCTATTTGCTTGCAATTCCGGTTGTTCGCCTTTAGATAGAAGCAGAGGGCGCCGTTTGCCCCACACATCAGAAAAAGTATTGATAGGCTGGTCACCGGTGGCATAAGATCCTTCTCTGCTTGTCTAACTCAAGCCAGATAGAAGAAATCACTCAAAATAGTCATATGCAGAACACATGCATGTCCAGATTGAATGATGAGGAAAGCAAGTCAAAGCGGAAAGATAGCCTTAGCCGGAGCACTAGCCAGAGAAGCAAGAGCAGCAAGGCAAAAAGTGGTCTCAGGCATTCCAACTACATGAATGTAAATCTTATCTATGTCACAGGTTTGATGATCGCTAACGCACACAAAACCAATCTCACAACCGTTTTTGCAGGCAGAAGGAAAGAGAAAACGAGCGAAATGAAGTGGAGCGAGGGGGAGGGAGGATCTACTTGGAATTGCCTGTGAGTGAATCCCAAGTATGACATAGATAGAGAAAAGAAAATCTCTTGTTTGGGAGAAAAGCCCCATCTCATGGTGCTTTTGTTAGAAGTTCCCCCTCTCCAGTATGTTTTACTGTGGCAACCCTGATGGAAAATATTGTTGGCCCCCTCTCTGCTGGTTATCTCAGACTAGCATCAACTGATGTTAAGGTTAACCTAATAATCAGGTACTATTTGGAGATGGATGGCGCCAGGCAGGGTACAGAAGCTTCGTTCTCGATCAATTTTACTTTTGGTTAATTGGGTAGGTGTGGATAGCAGAAGAACCTTTGCTTTAGTCCATACCGACCGGTTCTCCCTTTCTTTCTTGGTTATCTGTTCTCTAGTCGTATAATCATACTGATTCATTTAGAAAAGATCCAATACCAAGTAAGAGCGCACTAGCTGGTCGGTGTGAATGATAACGTCTTAAGTCAGTCTTTCTGGAACGCCACATCCTAGAATAGCAACATCCGATTATTATCAAATATAATAATGTGAATTATAAAGAGAATACCTCACAAACAAGGTAGATGAATTGCCAAGACTATCTCGACCTTATCCTTACACTCAGCTTAAAGTATTCAATCTCGCTTTCATATGCAGAATAGAATGGAAATCAAGACCCTGAAGTTTCTTTAGTTCCAGATGATGTGGATTTGAGGCAATCCCTGGGATTCAAAAGAGAGAGAAGGAACTTTCTGTGTCTTGTCCGTCATCCCCTTTTTCCTTAACTATTTTTATAGGGAGAATCAAACTAATTCTTCGAGCTAGAGAGAATTTTATAGAAAAATTTACAAAGATCTCCTTTAAATATCCGATAATTCTCCCGAGAGGTCACAATTACCGCGGGCAAAGATATTAATGATGAGGAAGGCTTTTTCGTTATGCTACTAATACTTGCTCTGCATTCAAATGCCCTTTTTGTGTTTAGAACCCAGCCTTATGTGTTGAACGAGAAAGGTCTCTTCTTTCCTTTCGGTTTATTCACTGATTTAAAACATAGCACTTATTTTCTTATTGATTCCTAGGGCGGTGGCATTCTTGAATAAAGTCTATCCGAACCAAATTAGCACTTCTCAGATCAGGCTAGGCCTCTCCAACTGAGCTGGGCGCCGAGGTCCTGCATCTACGTCTCGGTCGGGGGCAACTTTCAAACTGTGGTCTCATTCTTCCCTTCCCTTGATTCACGATCCTTGCAGCTGAATTAATCCCCCATGTGTCGAGACCTGAACTGTGGTGGTGCTGCGTTATCTATAGATAAGAAAGAATCAGATCGACTCGACTGATATGATAGATGGAATGGGAGTTTGTGTTCTATTTAGTTAGGACCTTGTGTTTCAGAAGAGTGAAGAAAAAGGGGATGTTTTGTTAATAGGAACAAAAAAATGTTTATAGTCGTAACTATATAAACAAGAATACTCATATTTTGAAGGCTTATGAATCGTTTTCCCCAAAAGATCGAGCTTACCTCATCTCAGTTCAATCTTCTCATGAAACTAAATCATTTGCTGAAGCCTCCAATCATTCTTGCTGGAGAGATGCGATACAGGAAGAATCAATCCCCAGGAAAAAAATAATAAGACTTAGTCTCATTGCCTGCAGGGAAAGAAGCCTTTGGCATGTACTTGCATTTCTGCTGTTAGCATGCTTTGATTGCATAGAATCAAAGTTGACACGCAAAAATTAGAAAGAAGGGCTCTTTGAACGACTCCGGTGCTATAGAATCTCTTTCCATAAGGGACAAGAAGGAGAAGAGACGAGTACAGTTTCACTTCAGTTTCACTTGCTTAGTAACCTCTTTCCCGGTCAGAGGTAAGAAAGCATCCAAAGCTTGCAAGGATGTTAGTCTTTGAATGATGTTAGAACCTTTTAGAAAACCCTCATGCCTTCTCTAGAGATAGAGATCTCGCCTTTACCTCTGAGTCTGACAATCTAGTCTTCTAGGCTTTTCACTTTTAAAATCCCCTTAATCTCTGATCCCTCCATCTGCTTCTTCCTCTTAATGGTTTTGTCCCCCTCTCTCTTGTCAAAGCTTAGTTATCCGTGAATGAGAACGCGTTTTGCTTGTTGGCTGGTAGCTCCATGGTTAGTTAACTCGAAATCTAGTTTTTACTCTTTGATCGTTGAGAAAGAAAGGTGTGATTACCTGAGGTGGGGTTGACTTTCTTTCTACCTTAGAAGAGGTCTATAAAATTGATATTTTTAGGCAATACCTATGAACTTAGCTCGGACTGAATCTATATCCGCCTCTGTAGCTCTTCTTTAAGAGCGGACCTTTTTTCCAGTACATTCTTTTCTCTTAAGTTCCTTTTGGAACACCTCATGTTGGGACGTCTGCACCTCTTTCTATTTTGAGACAACAACAGGTTCCACCAATCCTGCTCTATCCAGTTTGATGTTGTCTGAACCTGATACCCTACTCAACTGCCCGGCCTCCCCTGGCTCTTCCACCGTCTAAGCTCCCTTTCCTCCCTATGGTATGCTCCCCCGGCACAAGCATACCACGCTTCGCGCCTGCGGCGTTTTCGCCAGATGGTCTTTGTCAGTAGTGCCATCCTCCCCGCTGGCTATATGAGCGGGTTGTCCCTCGCTACTGCGTTCTTTTGAGCTGTGAATTAAAGGAACAAATTTAGTTGAATGAAACAGCAGGCGGGTTACACGTTCTACTGTGCCGAGATATGAGGTGTAGGTGGTGATGATCACCCCGGAGTATGCGCTAGCGCCCTTGACAGGCACTCCAAAAACCAGCAAAAGTTGTCCCTTTTTTATGGAGATTTACCCATCATAGAGATGCACAGATGAAGAGAACGAACTTCATATATCCCTTTTTTACTCAATCCAGAAACAAGATCGGACGTTATCTCGATTCGTCTCCATTTTTGTGAAACTATTCCTCAAGCAAGGCAGCCGATAAGTCATCGAAGGGTTTGTGTGAATAATGGAATGGTTAACATTACTCATTTCAAACTCTCCCACGGTTAATATCTTTTTAATAAAATTATGCGAGAACTCGCGGTGAAGAAATAAAGAGGGTGAGGTACTTTCCCAAGCATAGAGATAGAAAATCCAGGAACGGGGAGAGGGAGGCTCTCGAAACCAAACGAGACTATAAAGAACATGGCAATTAGCATCATTCATATGAGTGCTTTTGTCTCTTTGAGGCTTGCCCATCAGCCTACTTTGCAAAGAGGTGACAGAAGCGCAACGACCCTAGCCCAAAACTACTTAAACAACCTAAAGGCTTAGCCCAGTCTGAAAGTAGACCTTGTAGAAAAGCGGATAGGAAAGGTAGTCTATAGACTCAAGCGACCGCCTAATAAAGGGGAAAATTCGAAGGTTCGATTCCTGCTGGATGTTTTTATAGGATCTGGAAGAAGTCAAAGTCCCCCCTTGGCTTACACAGCTTTTAAGGTGAGAACAGCGGATTCAATATCAATAGCTGTGGATTCGATTCCTATTCTTATATATGCAACCTAATCAGCTATTTTTGTCCATGCATATCTTAAATCATGCTTTTCACAAGTTCAGTACGCTAGAGGGTGACGAAGGAACACTATTCTATTGGCTCTAAGCCTGCATTCTTCCTAGCAACTGAGTCGATGTCAAAGAACCCAAGCGAGGGCCTTCTCTGTGCATTCATGTGCAGCTACGGGAGTTGCAGGACTAATTAAATTTCCAAAGATATAAGTTCTCTATTAGAAAGGAGATTTGTGTGCGTACACACTATCCTCCCCAGACCCCACTTGTAAGATTATTCTGAGTTTTTGTTGTTGTTGTTGTATAAATTGGGCCTTTGGAAATTCATATTAGTTTAATGACTACAATGGCACTGAGACCTTTTACATGTTACCAGGTGCTCTAATCACACACTTATCGTGCTAAACACTAAGGTTAGAAGGGTAGAAGTCAAAAGGCCTTCAAATTATTGAATGTGCTCTTACAACAAGATGCCTATAGAGAAGCAGTCATTAACAATTGAGCTCAAAACATACAATGGTCCACTACGGTATGTTACGCCGAGGAAGTTGAAGTTTTTTGAGTAAATCGTGAGAGCAGGGGTGGGTCAATCAATTAGTCCTTAAACTTTTTCGCAAAAAGAAAAAAAGCACATACATACTTTTATTTAAAGTAAAATTATTATTTTTTTAAGATGCAACGTTGTTGATAAGTTTTTATAATCAATTATCTTTATATTTCTTTTCAATAGACAATTTAGCCAATTCATTTTCCTCAATACATTGTTTAAATAGCTCATATTTGTGATTGTATTGAACTTCAGATCTTCTCCTCTATCTTTTTCCTTTTTATGTGTTTTCAGTAATCTAATTTATATTGTTTAGTTGACACATTTGAATTCTAATATTCAATAAAAAGAAATATACACCTATAAGTTAAATCATACTTTTGCTAAAATTTAATTATATGATAAAAGAAAGTTAGAATAATATAAACTAATTTTAGAAGTTGATAATTTAATATCACTATAAATTTTCACTAATTCAGTTTGCTTGTTGCAATGCTTGAATACATTAAAAAATGAAAAGGAATGCACAATTTTATTTATTCAATGCCCTTGCCCTTTGATAGAATATATAGCTTAACATGAAGGAAAAAATACGCGGTACAAGTTTTATTATGAAAAAGGAAAGAAAATTTTTAATTGCCACCATAAATCATGTAGCTAAATGGTTCTCTTTCATTTTTTAGCAGAAAACTTATACTATATTTTTTATACATAGTAATTTGTTAAAAATGATTAACTATAAAAACTATACTATTAATAAAAAATGGGGCCTCAAAAGCTGGGGGACCTAAAGCATTTTGCTTTAGTGGCTTGACCCTCCAGCCGGCAATGCGTGAGGGATATGCACAAAAAACTCTCTTTCCTAGAAGATAAATTGCAAAATATGAGGGAACATCTGAGAACTATTGAAGAAACACTGAATAAGGACTACTTTAATCCATAGCTGATTCAGGAGAAAATATTTACTCTCCTACATATAGAAAATTGGGATAGTATCCAAGAGCAGATCATCAGGCGAAAATCCAGAGCCACTTGGATTATTCACAGGGACTTAACTTCTAAATGCCCACTTGAGAGCTAGATAGACTAAGAACAAATTGTCATGTATATATAATGAAGTCAGTGTGAGACGAACAGACCATGCACCTACACATAAGAAATTTTTGGGATTCTTTCAAAAAATACTAGGGGAAACAGTTGTTAGAATTATGCACCATTTATATATAAGAGGGGCGAGGTGATAAGTGCATTGCCAGTTAAAATTCTGCTAGAATTTTACGTTTTCCTCGTAACCTGGTTCTTAAAATTTCTGTAACTAAAAAATACAAAAATAAAGAAGGCGGGAATTTTTATGTGAAAATCTCCTTTCTCAAATGGAATAAAAATCACGATCCAATATTGGAATTTTCCTCACAAACTTCGCTAAAATAACAAGTAGTTTCAGGTTACAAAACTCTGTTCTAACTCAAAAGACTAAATCTAATCACCCAACAGCCTATAATCAAGCTGATCATAGCTACTCACTACAAACTAATTTTTTAGTCTAGAACATATGATTATAACTTATGAAACAAAAGATTATCACTTAAGAGTTCTTATAAAATTACTTCTAATACAAGCTAAGTAAGATTACAATTCAAAATACCTTTTACAAGATCAACACAAAACAAGACTTGAATCAATTTCTTGAACTAGGTTCTTCAATTTGCATTGCTTTTGGTTTTTCCAAAGTTGTTGCTAAAGAAAAAAAGATCTCTAAGATTTATCTATAGGGGTGCAGCCTGTACAAAAACAAACTCGTCCTATATATATCTCAATACTTAATAGTCAGCTTGGGATAGAAAAGTATTAACCAAGTCGAACCAAATCTCCTAACCCTAGCAAATAAAGCAAGTAATAAGATTATTATTAGATCTTCCAAAGAAGTAACATTTACTTCCATAAGTACTCCCTTAAATCTTGGAATATACTCAATTCTTAAAGATCTGCTAAGATTTCATGACATTATAACGTTGTTGCCAAGTTAGCATAGTAGAAAAATATCCTTATCGTGAAAGTGAATCTTTATCTCGCTAGAATTTCTATGCTGGGAAAGGATCACCACCAGACCCAAGGTCTGAGACTCAGCAAGTAACATGTTTGTTGATCATCTAAATTCAATTTAAACAAATTCTCTCTTTTCAGTGATGAAAAACAAATATACACGAAAGCTCCATCAAATCATACGACTTACAGATTAAAAAAAAAATCCTCTCATTTCAATTTATGTTCGTGCACATACTTCTTCCTTTTGGCATCATTGAAAACACAAAAGAATATAACCTGTTAATGTCAGATTTACCATGGCACTAGGCCTACGCAACATACATTCAAGTGAAAGATAATTAACATAGTTAATCTAAGAATACTAGCCATCAAAAAACAGAAATATTATGTAAGAAGGAATCACCAGGCAGCAACAATAAATCAGTTATGTCCGCATTATAAATCCACAAAATCAAGTCATAAACTATTAATTACATTTCCATAAAAGGATTAAGCAGAATGAAAATTACCTAAGGAACAGGGTCTAGGAAATTTTGGAACTCTAGTCAGACTAGAAAAGCTAGGTTGGATGGACAGGTATGAGGCCAGATGATTGGAGATGTGCAACTAGAACAACTAGCTTTTTGTAATTTTGCTCCCTTTATCTTGCCAAGTCCTCCTCTAGCTTTTGATTTATAGTCTTCATTTGGCAATCTCTGTAACTTGTATATCCAACTACTGTTATAGTGCCTGCACATGTTGTTGAAGCTCTGAAATTTTAATAGTGTCAGAAGAACCACAATTAGGAACATGTTCCTATTCAGCCTCCTCTTTATACCCACAACTTTTCAAAATTTCATCCCCAAATTTATCCAGCATATTTGCAGATTTTCACTTCTTGACAGGGGCTCCAAAATAAGCAATGACCTCATGCAGAAAGAAACCATAGGGAATGAAGTGCTCACTCTTGGACATATCTGCCATTCTAGCCATGTGATTGATCATTATCCCATGTAAATTTATCTTTACTTCCCTTTTCAGTAGATCCTTATAGGTCATGTCCACAGCATTAGCTTCATGTCTCCTTTCTTACCTGCTTAGCACAAGTTGTTGCACAAATTCATCTAGCAGTTTGTGGAAAGAAGTCATTTCCCTCTTCCATACTTTCCTCTATTTCTTGTTCTCCTTTTTAGAGATTTTCCTTATGACCGATAGAAGATTGATTCCATCTTCTCTACTTGGACAGATGTCGTTCACATACTCACGGTAACTAGTGGCAAGAAACCCTAATATCTCACCCCGCTTCTCTTCATCAAACACAATGTCAATTCCTCCTACCTACTTGTTACCACTCATTCAACTACACCCTCGTGGATAAGGAATTCCACTACTTCCTCTTGACATAACCTTTTGTCATGTTTTAGAAACTGGGTTTTCCAGCCTTGTTTCTCCAGTTTCTCATCCATTCTGCAATTCTATCTTGAGTGACAACATAGATTTTCTTTCTCTTCAGCACTTTGGCCTTAAAAAAACTTAATTCTCTGGCATTTTCTTCTCCTTTCTCTCCAGAACTAGTTTTCTTACCACTATCTTTTTCTACCTCCTTCCCTTTCCTAAATTTCTTTTTATTCAATACTCTAACCTCCCCACTTTCATAACCTCAATAGGTTCTTCGGCAATACCAAATTTACCTACCTTTCTTTTTCCTTTCCTCTTCCTCATAAGTGCTTCAAGAGATTCAGTCTCAGCATGCTTCTTCCTTCCCCTGGTGTATTGCCTTCCGCTAAGGGGAGCCATGGAAGCAAAAGCTGCCTCCTTTTCAATTCTAAATGGTACCCCATTTCACTAACTAATCATTTCTTTTTTAAGGTCTTTGGAGGGGTACCTGACACATTTCTCAAGTCCCTCCTCTTTCCTTTCTTCCCATGTTTCTGCCCATGCACAAATATCAAGGGTACATCATCGTCATCATCATCCTCATCCATCAGCTTAAAATTGGCAAATCTCTCTTCCTTGGTTTCTTCCACTGCTGCTTTATTGATAGGAGAGGGAACAACTTCAGACAAAGAGTCATCAGTTGGTGCCCGATCTATTTCAGCATCTTCACCGCCAGTTGTCTCCCTCACCATCGCTTCATTGTTATTCAGGGAAACAGTTATAGACTCATGGTCAATAGTGTGGACTGCCAATTTTGACCCTCCTTTTTAAAATTAATTTATTTATACTTAATAATTTATAATGAATATTTTGAAAATGTTTCAATCAATAACATCTATTTTTACAAAATTAATTTAGTATTAGTAATTTTAAAATTGATAATTTAATATTATAATTATAATTATAATTATACCATGCTTACTGTTTTAGATTATTAAAATAGTCTTTATATACGTCACATAGGCTTTATAATCAATTTAATGAATTATTTCTTAATTTCTAATTAATTAGATCACTATGCTAATAATTCAAAATTAATGTTACAATTTAGAAAATAAAGTATTTCTAAATTATTAATTACAATAACTAGTAGTTTATTTGATAATTATAATTTTACTACATTTTATTGAAAATAATTTATTTTATTTTATTTAATTTCAAAAGAAGTTAAAAGGCTAAAGGCTATAATTGCAATTCTTAACTAAACATGGATTGGCTATCTTTTAAATCAATTTTGGCCCAATGCAAGAGCCTAGTCCGAAAATACCCAACCCAAATAACCCCTTCAATCTATGTTGGCAATCCTTGCCATTACTTTTTTAACCAATCACGACACGACACGTCACCCGTCTCCCACACTCACAAAACAAACACAAATCATTTGGATCGTTCATTTCTTAGATCAACGGCCCATGTTTTTTAACTATATTTTCTCTTTACTTTTTAAACAACTAGAAGATTTAATCCTAATTGTTGGATCACAGAGATCCAACGGACACCAAAATTTTCCATAAAAATTGTTAAATCCCTAAATATCAAGACCATTGATCTAAATGATCAATGACCCAGATCCAATCTCTCAAGCTTAACCTTAGAGACGGCCTAAAAAAAACCCTAAAATAATTTCCTCCAAGCCCTACTGCCTCTCTTTTCCCTTCCTCTCTCTTTTCTCTTAACCTCACAGCCCAAATCAATCAAAAGACCTCGCACAAATTCATGCAAGTTCGTAAATTTATCCAGAGATTCATCTGCCTTGTCTCCCACATTAGTGATTCTTGATGATTTTTTCCTCTTTCACCAATTAAATTGAAAAGCCCCAATTTCAAACACTATTCTTAAAGGACGAAACTTCAGCTCGTTCAATTTTTCCTTCGTCCTTGCAAATCTATGGCATGCATAGTTATCTCTACTGTGTTAGCACCATTATTCTTGGTCCAGAGTTCAAGCGTAGCTACCTTCGTACATTGGTCCTTTTACCCGATGGTTGTTTGCCTTCAAATAGCCAGTCTTCACTCATGTAAATTTCTTCATCATTTTTCCTCTGTCTACTTAGATTTTTCCTGATTTTTCTTGCATCACTACTGCTCCGTCACTCTCCACTATCATCGTTTAAATCTGAAACCCTAAGGCTCAACGGCCACTATAAATAGCAGTCTTAAATGCTCTCACCGAAAAAGAGACAAACTACACCTAGCATCTGAGAAATTAATGCGGTATAGTGCTGAGAAAATTTTGATTGTCAAGTTTCTACTCAATCTTCGCTTCTCCTTTTCTTTTATATTCTGAGTTTGTTACTGATTGGGAGCTTGAGGTTTTGGCTTCCTAAAGCTGATTTGAACACTCGTTTGGTTTGCTGCCCAAAGGAGGTTAGTAAAACTCGACCTTGTTCTTCTTTTATTAGTTTAAGTTGCTGAACATGAACTATTCTACTACTTCTTGTTGAATGATGTTATTAACAATGTGTTTATGTTTTGACTGTTTTACGTGTTTATTAAAGACAGTTAAATAGATTCTACGATCATGAACCTCTTTAAGTTATTAAAAGTTAGAATTATGTGTTGATCTCAATAAGCATCTGATGATTCATATCTACTGTTAACTTTGAAAACAACTAAAGAATTTCTTGTGATTTCACCCCTCTTTAATATTCTATTAGTACTATTATGATTGTCATGTTAATTTTATTTGCATCTTATTCTGCATTTCATAATGGTTCACTTAATAACCTAGACATAAACAAAGTATGAATCTGTTTAGTGTTGAAAATCACATTGTTATCTTAGTTTAGGTACACTAGGTCATAACCTTTAAATGTGTTTTTATCTCTTTGACATGCCTCTGTGATTCTGTTAATTACCTGATTGAATTCATGATTGTTTATGTAGGCATGCCCTAAGCTAGGTCTTTGTGTATATTCTAAGATTGCTCTAAACTTTGTTTAAGCTAAGAAGTATGGATAAGATGTATTTGAATTATGATGACACATTTGTTGAGTTAAAGTGATGCTACTAAGTTCCACTATATCTGAAGTCGTATACCATACTCACTTGACATGCTTCCCCAATGTGATGATACCTTTACCCTTTTCCTAAAGCTCATAGTGTTAGTAATAATTCCATATATGACCCCTGCTAAGTGTCCTCTGCGTGTGTCCTTGTGATCCTGCACTCTTTTTGTTCTTTAATGCCTCTGTTTCTCCCTCATGATCACATACATGCCTACACTTCTTTTGAAACTTCACTAAGCTCTCCTAAATGAATTAGACTTAGCTTGTGAACTCTAAGAGAATCTCTTGTTGCTACTCTTGAATATAACAACATGCTTTGTTCTCAATGAGATAAGTGTGAAGTTAAAACTCTTAGAAAGAGGTGGTTATGATATTGATTTTTAAGTTAAGCAGGACTGATAGCTTGAGATCCTGTTAGTACTCTTAAAAGTTCTAATTGAATTGTGAATTTGTGACTTTGTTAATGTTTTTAGAAGCTCTAATTGCAGCCTGTTAATTTGTGATTCTGTTAATACTCCTAGAAGTTCTAATATAGGTTGTGAATCTGTGACCCTGTTAATACTTTCTAGAAACTCTTATTGTAATTTGATATCTCTTATAGTATCTGTAGAAGTTCTAACTATGGTTACTATTTTGAATCTATGTTAATACTCTTTGAATGTTCTAATTGAAATTATTAATCGGAGCCTCCTAATTGAGGTTACTCATCCTGTATCTCTAATTGAAGTTGCTAACCTGTATCAATATTTGGACCCTTTCGAAAATATCAGTTGTACTGTTTAACCTGTAATGCTGTTAATGCTCTTTAGAAGTCTTAACTGTAATTTTTAATCCGCCCTCTCCTGATTCCCCCCTTAGAAGTTTAATTGGAACTGTTAGTCCATATCCTTATCAACACTCTTAGGAGTATCAATTTGGGATTGTTAACCTGTGTGTTGTTAGAAGGTAAGACCTATGTCAAAACCAATCTTTGATTAGTCTAATTGAAGGTTGTTAAGGTAGAAGTATATGTTCTCATGAACTGTTGAAGACTTAGACAACATACTCTTTCTATCCTCAAGATGTATGATCTCAGGTACTTGGTTCCTTAACAGTAATCTGATAATGCCTCTACCTCTATGTATACTTGAAGCTGATTTCTTTTGAGCCTACTTAACATGTCATTCATAGTGAATTATACACTTAACTTTTGAAATATGGTTAAAATAAGTGAATAGGTCGTCTTGTAGTACTATGGTATTCTCGCATCAGCTATCATGGGAGATGTATATAAACTTCTATGTTATGGTATCACTGTGGTGTTGGGATTTACATTTAAAGTGACTCATTAGCACTAAAACCTATGGGGAAGAATGAGTGTGAGTGGTTAAGGGTATTTGGGAGTAGAGTTTAGCTCTTGGCTGAGCTACTCTCCCTGACACAAGCACTACCCTAGGCCTTGAGACCCTTGGGAACTTTGAAGTGTCAGGGATCCAAAGAGAGCCTTGGCCTTGAATGGAATTCTATCCGTAGCCCCTAATCTATTGTCATTCATTACTCCATTTAGGTTTAGTGTTTAACGACAATGAAAGGTTTTCAATGTGAATCACTTCGCCATATGTGATGTTAGTATAATTCCATATTACTATTGGTTGTTAAAATTTGTTCAAGTCATCTACCAATTTATTTCATGTATGATTATATGCATAGAGTAGTATATCTAATGACCTTCTCTCTCTTTTTTTGTGGAACATGTATAACCATTGGGACTGCCGAGTTCTCAATTGAACTCAGGCCCAAATCCTGTACCTGCGTGTTTAGGAGTTTGAAGTCCACTGCTGTCCATTACTGTTGTTTGTTGGGCCTACATAATGACCTGGCCGGTCATTTTGAGAGTTGTAACCCTGTTCCCCTATTTACTACTCATTTTGTACTTTATAACTGCTATGTGACTTGTCAGGATAGTTGGTTCAGGTCCGGTAAGGTTTTGGAATGAATTGAGACACTTAGTCTCAAAGTTGGAAGCATAAGTTGAAAAGGTTGACCGGATATTGATTTATGTATAAACAACTCTGGAATGGAGTTTTGATGGTCCTGTTAGCTCCATTGGGTGATTTTGGACTTAGGAGCATGTCCGGATTATGATTTGGAGGTCCGTAGTGGAATTAGGCTTGAAAGGCGGAAGTTGGAAATTTGAAAGTTTGATCGAGAATGGACTTTGTGGTTACCGCTTTCGGATTGGATTTCAGGGAGTTGGAGTTGGTCCGTAGTGTCATTTGTGACTTGCGTGCAAAATTTAGGGTCAATCGGACTTGATTTGATAGGTTTCTGCGCCGTTTGTAGAAGTTGGAATTTTCTTAGTTTCAATAGTGTTGAATTGGGTATGATTCATGTTTTTGATGTTTTTTGAGGTGATTTGAAGGCTCGACTAAGTTCGTATCACGTTTTAGGACTTGATAATATGTTTGGTTGAGGTCTCGGGGGCCTTGGGTGAGTTTCGGATGGTTAACGGATCAATTTTGGACTTGGAAGACTACTGAAGAATTTCCAGTGTCCAGTTTTGGTTTCCTCCTTCGTGTTCGCGATGGGAGTCTCGCATTCGCTAAGGGTAGCTGATGGCAGGTAAGGATTTTTACTTCTCTTTCGCGAAGAGGGAGACACATTCGTTAAGGTCAATTAGTGAAGGTCTGGGTAGTTTGTGCATCGCGAACGCGTTCGCGAAGAGGAGAGGAGGCAACTGGGACCCCACGTGTTTGGTCAACGTGTTCGCGTAAGGAGGATCGAATTCGCGAAGCTTTGGGTCAGCAAAAGCATCGCGTTGACGAGAGGTGCCTCACGTTCGCGAAGGAGGCTTTGGGCAGCAGATTTGATTGTGTTATGCGAACGCGAGAAGGGTGTCGCGTTCGCGAAGAAGGGTCACCTGGGCAGACTTAAATATTTCAAAAACAAGGGTTTGAGATCATAACACAAAGTTGATTTTGGGAGCTCGGTGGAAGGCGATTCTTGGAGAGATTTTCAAGTGGGTGATTGGGGTAAGTGATTCCTACCTAGTTTTAGTTAATTTCCATGATTATGTCTTTGATTTCATCATTAAATTAGTGATTTGGGGTGGAACATTGGGGGGAAATGGAGGAAAGTTCTTAGGCTGAATTTTGAGGTTTTGATCGAGATTTTGGTATCGGATTTGAGTAATTTTGGTATGAGTGGACTCATTGTCAAATGAGTGTTCAGATTTTATGACCTTTACCCGATTCCAAGACGTGGACTCGCGGCTGACTTTTGAGTTGACTTTTTAACTTTTGATTAAGAGCTTAGTATTTTCTTATAGAATTGATTCCTTTAGCTCGTGTTGATTTTATCGAATTGTTTGTGACTAGATTCGAGGCATTCAGAGGCCATTTCGCAAGGCTAGCGTGTTGGAGTAGCGATTTGCGTGGTTTAAGGTAAGTAACAGTTCTAAATTTTGTCATGAGGGTATGAAATCCTGTAATATGTGTCATGTGATTGGTCAGGAAGTGACGCGCATACTTGGTGTCGGGCGTGTGGGCGTGCACCGTAGGAATTATGACTTAGGAAATTCCATGGAACTGAATAGCTGGAAAATCTGTTGTTATCCGTATATTCTTCATGTGTTATGGAAAATGAACTGCAAATCATATCAGAAATCATGTTTAGACTATGTGTTGGCACCGTAGAGACCCACAGAGGTCGTATACATATTGAATTATCTGCTAAATTGTTGTTTTGTGCTCAGTCACAGTTTTGCTTGCATATTACATCTCAGTCTGTATTGTTCATTATTGATACATCATATCATTGTTGTTTGGGATGATTATCATGATTACTGAGAGCCCGAGAAACTAGAGAAATTGATGACTGAGTGAGGCCGAGGGCCTGATTGTGAGTGATATTTATGGGCTGCACGCCGCAACATGTTTTATTTATCTGTACTTGGATCTAGCTTATTATAGCGCTTGGGTTAAAGGAGTCCCTCCGGAGTTTGCACACCCACAGTGAGCACAGTGGTTTTATATTGAGGGATGGATTTTCCCTAGACATGGATCTTGCCCGAATCATTTATATTTAGGGATGGATTTTTCCTAGGCTGGATTGGCCTTATACAGTTATACATATATATTTGGGATGGATCTTCCCTGAACTGGATTGGCCATATACAGTACTGAGTGATTGAGTATTCCGAAAGTGTGAGTGGACGATGCTTCTAGTGGTGCATTACATACAGCATGTACATTGTCATGTAGGTATAGAGAGGTTGTATTCCTCATATCAATCATATTTGATCTATCTTACTTGCGCTGACTTTAACTGTTGAATTTGAAAGCATGTCTATCTTTTTATGTTGAGATTTATGTAAATTGAATTATATTCGTGAAGCTTGTCACTACTTTTAGTCCATTATTTAGTCTTGTTACTTACTAAGTTAGTTTACTCACGCTACACCCTACACTTTGTGTGCAGATCCAGGTGCTTTTGGTTACGTGTGTTTTGATTTTGTGCAGCTTGATCGTTTAGAGATTCCAAGGTAGCTGCCTGGCCTTCGCAGACCTTATCTCTCCTTCCCTATCTTTCAACTTTATGTATCTAGTTTTAGTCTTTCATAGACAGTATTTCTTGACTTGTATTCTATAGACGCTCATGTACTCAGTGACTCCCGGATGTTGGGAATTTTTGTACTGGCTTTTGAATTTCCATCAAGTTTGAAGGTTTTGATGATTTACACCTATGTTATTCTTATTTTTCATCTAAAAGTGTTGGAAGTATTTCGAAGTGTCGGCTTGCCTAGTACCATGTTAGGCGTCATCACGACAGGCTAGTTTTGGGTCGTGACAGCCTACCTCTTTCAGGCCCAACACAGAGTCTTTCCTTACCCTTTACTGCTTTATTATTTTCTATTATTCTTATTTCTCACAAGTATATGACACTATACTTGTCATATCTTATTAAATGCTTTACTTTACCTCTTGAATCATGTAAGCTACTTAGGCAAAACCTAAAGGACAAAAGATTAAAAGAAGCATTAACTTAATAGTAATTAATTTAATCTGTTAATCATATGCTGCTTATGCTAATAGTCTCTTATACTTTTTATTAACATTTCATGAATACTTTGAAGACAAAACATTTTTAGCAAAAGTCGATAATCTTCTCTTTTCAAAAATCGGTAATAGAATCTGAAATTGGTCTTCCAAACTGCATTTTTCTGCAAAAATCAAGCAAACTGCCGCAGCCTAGTTAAGGGGACTCCCACAATACCTTTATTAGTGTTGCACAATAAAGGTATATCTTAGACTCATTTTCTCACAATACCTTTATTAGTGTTACACAAGTAGCCACATTCTTTAAATACAAATTATTTTATAACTTAGCCCCCACCTCACACATTTTATAAATATAAGTATCACGTACATGCTTTAAACTTTTTCAATTATAAATATATACAAACATTATCGGCAAGACTCTTTCCTTTCAGAACTACACATTTTCTTTGCAAGTATCATGTTCTAAACTAATGTGGTATACCGTACCTCCTAACACTAGCTAAGTAGAATATAAACAACTATTCCTTTAAACCTAGCCTAATTCCTATGGAGCTACCTCAGGTAGATTTTAAAGGGTGCCTAATACCTTCCCCTTAGAAAAACAAGAACCCTCATCCAAAACCTTACGGGTTAGCAGACTAATAAAGAAATAACCTTAGCAATTATATAGGTACCCTAGTATCCCTTTAAATATTAGGTGGTGACACTCTGTTTATCATTAACAAGGAAACCACAAATTGAATCTTATTTTGACTCATGCAAAATAGGGTACAACAATCAGCTCTTGCTCTGCATGTCCCATCTTCGTATCAGAACCTAACATATCCTCCATTATCTCATCTGTTTCTACCCCAGATTCAGGTCTTTATTCTGCCTCAAGTAGTTCTCCATCTTCCACACCTGCTTCCCATTGAGTATTCTTACCCAAGAACTCATTCACATCACCACCCTTATTCATTATCTCCTCTCTTTCCTTTTCAAAAACCTCCATAATCATAACAGCCCTAGATTTTTTAATATTTTCTTCCTTTTCATTAAAATATTATTTAGCCATGCCCCTAGATTCTTCTCTACTTGTTTTTACCGTATATGTACTTTTTAATTCATTAGTAGTAAGGTTTTCAGTTATTACCTTAGTGTTCGAATTGGGAGAATTTGGTTCCGCTTGAGTTTCCTCCTTGCTAGAACTAGCATCTAGATCCTTTCCCATTATATCCTCTTTTTCCGTCTATCTCTTTTTCATTGGGCTTTAGCCTACAGATGTTTCTTATCCTCCTCTGCGAGTGGCTTCTTTTTGACAATCATTTTCTTCGTCATCGTTGTTGAAGGACTTCTAAGAGATTCAGGCAAGACATAAAGGTTTTGGGCGTTTTGAGATCGAGTTTTGAGTACTTGTGGTTTAGATTTAGGTTTTGACGATCTAGGCATGCTAACTAACAATTTAACGGTAATAATGGAGCTAGGTTTTAGTCGAGAAAATAAGGAGAATTTTGAAGTTGGGCGGAATGGGTTTTTTCATGTCTGAGGGAGTAAGGTGAGAGAGAGAGAGAGAGAGAGAGAGAGATGGTCTGATTGGATTTGAAAGGATTTAATTTGACTGCAACTGTAGTGATATGCAGATGGTTAGATATAAATAACTTAGGGCGATGTATGATTTAGGCGAGAACTGAGACTGGCTGATGTGGTGCAAGTAAAGTCAGTGTATGATGTCAGCCAAGTAGATAGTGTATGCATACATGTACTAAGGAGACTCTTAGTCTCTGCCTCGTTCCTCCAACTATGCAATGAATCTCCATTCTTTACCATAAGGGTAGCATCATTAGACTTTTATAAGAATATATTTTCCTTGCTCTTAAGGCAAACCTGTTACAGTATAAGACTAAGTAACATTCAACCAACATTTAAATTATTATTAATTCTTTTTCTAGCCATTCATTGGGGGAGGAATCACACAAGTAATCAAGAACTTAATCAAACCAAGATCCAGCCCGTTCTTCCCAAATGTAGCTCAATTGAGTGCCTTCATAAAGATGTCGGCGATTATATATTCTGTATTACTGAAATGCATAGAGATTAGGTCTTTTTCAAAATTATCCATCAAGAAGTGATGCTTGATGTCTATGTGTTTTGTTCTCATGCGTTGGACAAGATTCTTGGAAATGTTGATAGCACTTGTTCGTAAAGAGACAGCAAATACATATTCAGCTTCAGCATTGGATAGAGCAACTGAGTTCTATTTCATAGTGGCCCTAACTAAGAAGGACCAAGGAAATGAGTCATTCTAGATGTGCTTTTTCTGTCAACTAGGAACCCGATATAGTCTGTATCAGCAAATTCAACAGGTTCAAAACTCCCACTTCTAGGGTACCACAACCCTAGGTTTTGACTCCCTTTTAGGTATTTGAGAATACCTTTGACATCTTTCATGTGAGATTTCTTAGGACTAGATTGGAACCTGTCATACAATCCAATACTATAGACAATATCTGGTCTGCTAGCAGTTAAGTCCTAGAAAGAGCCTATGATACCTCTGTACCTCTTTTCATTCTCAAGGTTTCCATGATTATCCATGTCTAGTCTGGTAGCAGCGGCGACGAGTGTGTCAATTGGTTTTGCATTTTCCATCTCAAATCTCTTCAGTAACCCTTTTTATGTACTTTTGTTGATGAATAAAATTTCCTTGAGGTTTTTTCTTAATCTGCAATCTTAAGAAGAAATTACTCACCTATCATGCTCATTTCAAATTCATTACCCATTAGTCCTGAGAACTCCTTGCACAAAAATTCATCAGTGGCACCAAAGATAATGTCAACAACATATACTTGTACAATCAAAAGAATTTTACCTTTCTTCATAAGAAAGATATTGTCAATTTTTCCTCTGGTGAAGCCATTTTCAAGGAGAACCTTAGATAGTCTCTCATACCATGCTTTGGGATTTTGTTGCAGTCCTTACAATGCTTTTGTCTAGCTTGTATACATGTTCTTCCATCCCTTGCAATTGAAATCCAAGAGGTTGGGTCACATACACTTCCTACTTGAGGTAACTATTTAAGAATGCATTCTTCACTTCCATCTAGTATAATTTGAATTCTATGTAACTGGAAATGTAATCAACATGCGAATGGACTCATACTTTTTATTGGGGCAAAAGTCTCATTTTAGTCTATTCCTTTTTTTTGATTGTATCCCTGCACCACGAGTTTGGCCTTATTTCTTGTCAAAATTCTTTGTTCACTAGTTTATTTCTAAAGACCATTTTATTCCTATGACTGTCCTATCCTTAGGTCTGGGAATTAGGTGCCATACATTGCTTTTTTCAAATTGATGCAATTTTTCCTACATAGCCACTACCTAATCTTCATCCCGCAAGGCTTCATTTGCATTTTTTGGCTCAATGGTAGATAGAAAAATATTAAATGCACATAGATTCTGAGAGATAATCTGGTTTGTATCCTAGAGTTAGGGTCAGAGATTATGTTCTCAAGAGGATGAGAACTCTAATGTTTCAAGAGATCCCTTTGAGGTTGTTGAGCCTGCTCAATTTGTAGATCAAGTGGAGGCATCTGCTCATTTTGATGACCAACAAGAGGAACAAGTTCTTCTAACCCATTTTCTTCTTCCTCATCATGTGGAATTAAGGTTCCTCATGAGTGCAATGCTTCATCTTCACTGGTGATCGCATCTCTTTCGTCTTGTTTTTCACTTTGAAGAGAGTCTCCTTGGTCGTTAAGATCAAATTCTCTTTCTTACAAGACCAAGATCTGAATCATCCTCCTACATATTTTCTCAATAAAAGGATCAAATTCATCAAGTACAACATGTATATTTTCTTCAACACACATAGTTTATTTATTAAAAGTTTTATATACCTTACTATGCTTTGAGTAACCCAAGAATACTCCCAATCATTTCTAGCATCAAATTTTTCTAGTGCTTCCTTGCCATTTTTGTGAAAATAGCATTTGTAATCAAAAGCTCTATGATGTGATACGTTGGGTTTTCTTCTTTTAAGTAATTCATAGAGAATTTTCTTTGAAAGGGGTCTAACCCTACATCTATTTAAGAGATAACATGCATGGTGTGTTTGGTATAAAGAAAGAAAAATTCTGAAAAGTATTTTCAATTTTCTCATGTTTGGTTTGCTTAAAATTTTTGAAAAATATTTTTCACTCACCAACCAAACATGAAAAAATAAGTAATAAAACCACTCATTTCCATGAAAACATTTTCAAGAAAAATATTGTTCAAGAAAAATATTTTCCTTTTAACCAAACACACTTGCAATGTTAATATCTTTTGTCCAAAAGCTTCTAAGCAGTCCACTAAAGATCAACATGGTTCTCTCATATCCTCTAGAGCTCTATTCTTTCTCTCCACTACTCTATTTTGTTGAGGAGTTCTAGGAGCAGAGAAATTATGATCAGTGTCATGCATGCTACAGAATTCAACAAACTTAGCATTTTCAAACTCTTAACCATGGCCAGATTTAATATTGACAAGATGAAGACCTAGTTTCTTTTGGATTATTTTGATAAATATACAAAAAATATCAAAAGTTTCATCTTTACTAGAAAGAAACAGGGTCCAAGTATATCTAATGCAGTCATCAACTATAATTAGAATATATCTTTTGTCACCTCTACTCATAACCTTCGTGGGATCACAAAGATCCATTTAGAATAACTTTAGAGGTGTAGAGGTAATGACACCTTCTTAGATTTAAAAGAGGACCTAACATGTTTGTCTCTAACACATGCATCACAAACTTTATCATTTTTAAAGCTAATTTTAGGCATTTTCACATCTAGGTCTTTTAAAGCCAGTTTATTAAGCTGATCCAGACTCGTGTAACCTAATAGTCTATGCCTCAGTAAATGATCATCATCAAGCACAATAAGACACGTAATCTCATTTTCAAGTAAAGACATAACAGATGCAATGTATATATTGTGATGTCTCTTTCCTTTAAATATGATCTCACCAGATTTTATATTTATAATTAGACACTCAACAGAGTCAAAGAGAACTCTGTTCTCTCGTCACATATTTGGAGACACTCAGCATATTGTAGTTCAATCCATTGACACAATAGATTTTCAATAGCTTGGGAGTGTGTCATACCAATCTTATCTATCCCTGTGATTTACCTTTCTTGTTATTCTCAAAAGCCACACTCCCTCCTTGTAAGGCTGTTAGTGAGAGGAAAAATTTCTTTCTTCCTATCATGTGTCTTGAGCAGCTGCTATCAATATACAAGTCTCGACTGCTCCCTCTTACTTTAGCCTGCAAAACAAATTAAGGGTTCGATTTAGTCTAGCTTGGTAAGTTATCGAAACGATTAATCAAATAATTTTAGTCTAGCTTGGTAAGTTAGATCATCAAAAAAAAGTCTTTCTTCTTTCTAATTTTGAACTGGAACCCTTTTGTTTTGTGCATTGAACAGAGCTAATCAAGCTTTCCTGTAGTGAATAGTATTACCACAATGAGCATATAGCTTACTACATGCAGAAGCTACATACCTTAGGGAGAGATTTATATTATACTAAGCTAGTTTTATTTCTGCTATGGTTTTGTTTCAGCCATTCTAGAGCCACTGACGACTTGTTCCACTTAGAGGTTCTAGTCAGTTTATATTCAATCTTGTTCATGTCCTCTTGAATTACTTTATTTCATTCAACTTTGTAGCACAAGTTTTTCTTGGTCAATTTTAATTCATTGTCAAGGGACTCTTGTATACCATTGACCCCAGATTTCCATTATATGGTGCTTTCTTCAATTTCTCATTTTTAAATTTGAGTACTTCAACTTCAAATTTTAAACTAAGAACCAGTTTCTCAAAATCTTGTCTTTCCTTTTTAAGTTCAAACATGCTGAACCTAAGATTATGGCATTCAAACTTAATAGTTGAAAAATTATTGAATAATTATTCTTTGTCAGCACTGAATTTTTCAACCTAATTAATTAGTGAGAGCACCATGGCAAACAGTCTTGTCTTAGAAAAAATAAAGATTATTTTTAAGGTCGAGGACATTTACCTCCTCGTTTCCCGCTTCAAATTCAAAGCCACTCATGGCCATCATGGACACTACATTATTCATGTTAATCTTCTCAAAATTACTATTTATCAAAACCATTAGTGCCATGTCTCAGTGAGTTTCTTCATGCACATCGGGCAACCTTTCCCAAACTTCATTAGCAGTATTGCACGTAAAAAATCTTATTGACTCCTCAATGGTAAGAACATTATACATAATCAATTTAGCCTTTAAAAGGTCCTTGAGTCATTATCATCCACAGAAATTCCTCAGTTTGTAGAAAGGTTTCCATTCTATCCTTCTACCAATCAAAGTGTTGTCTAGTAAATGGGGGTGGACGATTTATTGGATATCCCTTTGGCCATGTTTATTGATTATCTCCTTCAGTCATGGCCAAAAAGGAAAATGACTCATTAGTTTCTTCATCTTTATCCAGATTGACATTACTGTCATTTTCATATACAGCAAGGAATGCTTGCTTCATGGCCTCTTCTGCAGCCTTCATTTTTGCTACCTGAGCCTTATTGTAACCAGAATCAGGACCACAGTCCTTCTTTAGGTCCTTTTTCTATTTTTTGACATGCTTCTTTCCTAGTTAATTTTTCATTGTGGACCATCCTTGACTATGTGATCAAATTTCTCACATATACATTTCTAGGGCCTTTAGTTTGCTATGAGCTTCTTTCTTTCAAGTTCTTTTTGAATTTTTCAAAAACCTATTGAATTGTTTGTTCTGGGGGACTTATATATATATATATATATATATATATATATATATATATATATATATATATATATCTCTTCATCTTCATTATAGCCAACATCTTCGGATTCCTTGAGTACAAGTCCTTTGTCCCTCTTGGAGTCATCTTTCTTTAGCTCCATTTTTTCCATCTCATATGTTCTCATATTTTCAACTACTTCATTCAGGGTAATTGTACTTAATTCCTTTGCTTCTTAAATTGCGGTAATTTTACTTTCTCATTAGGCAGAAAGTTTTTTGAGAACTTTTCTCACCAACTTCTAAGATGTAAAAGTCTTCAGAAAGTAATTTTAATTCATTTATAATGACTGTGTACCTAGTGATCATCTCTTGGATTGGTTCTTTTCTCAAGAGCATCTCACTTCTAGACTGCTTCAATTGAAGTGTTTCTTCATGTGTAGTTTGCAAAGTGTCCCAATTCTCCTTGCATCGGTGCATTCACAAAGTCGATTGTACTTATCAGGAGGGCTCAAGCCACAAATAAGTATCTTTTTGGTTTTAGCATTTTCCTCCATGAGTTTGCGATCAATATTATTAAATCTTTTCTTTCCTTGAAAACTTCTCTTTCTCCAGCATCAAGCTTGATGTGATTATTGGGTCCATCCATAATGATATTCCATAACTCGTAATTCTCAGCAGGTAAAAAGTTCTCTAATATTGCTTTCCACGAGCTATAGTACTTTTCATTGAACAAAACTGGACGTGTGGTAGACTGATCCTCATTCATCCTAGGTTATGCACTCATTTTGCGATCTCTCAAAGGTGTAAGCCTCGTAATTGAGAGTCTATTCTGACAACAATTGTTAGAATTATGCACCACTTATACACTACAGAGAGGACGGTGAATAGTGTATCCACCAGTTAAAATTTTATTCTTTTGCTATCGAAGGGCATTTCCTTGCGATAACATTGCCTGAGCTTGGAGTGTCTTCTGCGAAGGCATGCGTGCCCTCTTTCCCATGGCCGGCGCAGGTTAGTAGTCGTCCGCCGAGAGAGATAGCATGCCCTAGTTTTTCCTTTAGCATGCCCTAGTATAATATTGCTTTTGGTTAATATAATTTTTCCTTTTAACAAAAAAAAGAAAAGAATAAAACACATTAAAATTTTAATTAGCTATTTCGGATTCAACATCTAACAATTAAAAAATAATCTTGGCAGAAAGGATTTCTCTTCTAACTAGCCTTACACGTGCAAATTCAAATTGATTATTGCCTCGAAACGAAATTTATCATCGGTGGAAAACACCAAAAAAGGAAAAAAAAAAAAAAAAAAAAAAAAAAGAAAGAAAAGAAAAAAGATGATCACGCGAAGGAAGAGTCTTCCTTAATCCTTAGAGAAGATTATCCTAGTTTACTTGGACTAGTCAGCTAACATGTCACCAGAAAACATCAATCCTAGATTTATGCCACGTTGTATCCACTTCCTCGTAAGTTCCAATTAGTGGACTTCTCTTTTAATGCATACATTTGACTCAGTCAAATTGCTACCGCCACTTAGTAAAAAACTTCTCCTTAGAATACTCGATGTCCTTTTTGTTAGATTTACACATTTTAGAGCGAATTGAATCACTTGACATATATGAAAAAAAAAAAAAATCACTTGACATATAATCTATTTAAAGTTTGTTTAAGTTATGAATTAAATAAATTGAATTATAAGCTAAATAATGAATCAAAATCTGACTAATTCAACACAATTTTTCTGTTTCCTTCGTCCAATTTATTTTATTAATTGTCGCACATTTAGAATACGAGGCCATCTACTTGATTTTTTGTGGGTAGTTAATAATATTTCAAATTAGTTGAGATAAAATATACGCATGATATTGTTAATCAAAATTACGATCACAAATACTATTACATAAAATAAAATGAAATGAGCAGCTGATAGTCGTATTATCTTAATTTGGACAACCGGTCCAGATGGTACCTAAAAACCACTAGTATTGTGTGTTGTCAGGGCCTGATGCACACTAGTAAATCCTTATTCCTTAGTTTTCTAGTTTTAAAAAAAATAAAAAGATTAGCTTGTTTAGTTATCCAACTTGCATTATTCATTACTTTGTCTGGATAAAGATAAGGCTCTCATCTCCCCCCCATTTTATTCCCATCTTCTCTCTCTAGACTCTCATCCAATATCACTCCTCTCTCTCTCTCTACTAAATATATACTTACAAACACTCTAGTCCTTATATATCTATCTTATACTTGTTCACAACTGATTAGGGGATATGTCGATTGTGTTGGAAAGAAATAATAGCAGTGATCATCGGATCGAACGGTCAGGATTCGGCCACGGGATGACGTCTATTCCGATCTACAAGTCGCCGGAGTTCGGCGTCGGTAATCTTCGGGACGAGGAGGAAGATCGGAGCTCTATTTCCTCTGCTACTTCGTCTTCTTCTTCAATCGGGAGAAACAGTGACGACTCGCCGGCGGGAAGATACTCATCAGACGGCGGCGACGGTGACGTGGATGGCGAGGAAGTGCAGAGTCCATTCAAAACTGGAGGAGGTTTGGATAATTTGGAGGCTTTGGAGGAAGTTTTGCCTGTAAAGTATGTGGATTTTTACCCAAAAAAAAAAAATAGGAGTATTTATTTTCTGATAACTGTGGATTTAGTCTCTCTTTTTTTTTCCCCCCCTCTTTCTGATTTTTAGGTTAATTGTCCATTTTGACGGGGTTCTTGGTATGAAGGAAAATATTGTTATAGTTAAAATGATTTCTAATGTTTGGTCCGAGAAATAATATACAAGGGTATAAAGTAGCATTATTATGAAAATGTAGTCTGAGGGGAGGTAGCTGATATTTAATGAAATTAGCCCGGACACCACAATTATTAAAAAAAAATAGTAGTATAAATTCTTTTAAGTATTAAATGTTTATAACGATGTGTTGGAAAGTTATTTTTCCTCTTTTCGTGGAAAATATTTTTCTTGGGAAAACATTTATTTTTAAATAATTCAAGGTTAACCAAACAGCGGAAATAAATATATCAAGGAGATCATTTCGCTATAACAAAGACACCCTAAATGTGGCTATAAATGATTGGTCGTTTTTCTATAATAAATTTGGCGATTTAAGGTCGATCTGCGATCTATGGAAATGACAACACTGCGTGTATTTTGCTATCGGCGTGTTGGAGTGTTTGTGAATGTATCAGTTAGATGGTTTCTGTATAATGACTTAAAGGAGTAACTGAGATGTGGCTTGACTCAGTCTTGGGAGGTTGGGTATATTATAAGTTCCTTCATTTTGACGGTTAAGGATTGGAACCCACCTTTTACTAAACTTATAGGGTGGGGTTTTACGCTTTTTATGGACGAATGGATATACTTAACATGTAAAAGAAAAGTCCAAAGCTTATTATTTTTTGTTAAAGAAAAATCCAAAGCTAAGTCCTTGGAAGCCTTAGTTGGGATTGTAGGTCTGATGCCCTTAAAATGAAATTTTGGTTCCATTAGATGAGTTTCGTGTGACATGGTTACCCCCTTGTAACAAGCTTGAAAAAAATGTGACACAAATCTGGTGTCAATAGGATGTGGCTTTTGGAGGTGCTGCAATTGATAAGTTGAGTCGTTTGCATTATCTATTACCTGGATTCTTGGAGCTACAACTACTTGGCCTCATGTTCTCATCTGAAAGTTAAAGATTTTCCATACACTGACAGCTAGGAAATTATGATTTATGAAAGCCCTTATTCTTTTCACGTATGTATGGCTCATGTGGATTGTTTTTGAGAATCTTTTTTGTTAGTTTGGATTTGTTCCTTGGAGTATGACAGTGTCACCAGGGCATATGGGTCATAGTGTGGATAAAATGCCTCGGAATATAGAGGATACTGTATAGAGTAAGGTTGGAGATTGGACCACTCTCTTTCGTACCGAAAGTAAAGGAGGCTGATATTCTCCTGAGATGCTCCTTCGAACTTGAAACATCACCAGTCTATATTGTTGTGTATTTTTATTTAATAGGAGGATTAATTTTTTATTTAACCTATTATTCTTATTATTGCAAATTTTGACATGTTTTGGAACTTTATTTTCTTTCTAGTATTTGAGTATTCTCTACGAAGATGGACAAAAGAGAGGGTGCAGGAATTTAAATGAGAAAGAATTTTGTTGTTCATAGATGCGATATAAGCAATCTGTTTGTCCTATTGTCTTGAGCACTAAATATGCCCATCTGCCTTTATCCAGGAGGAGCATTTCAAAGTTTTATGCTGGTAAATCGAAATCTTTTACCAGTCTAGCTGATGTGGCATCAATTTCATCTGTTAAAGAAATTGTGAAGCCGGAGGATGCATATACAAGGAAACGCAAGAACCTGCTTGCTCACAACAATTTCTTTGGCAAAAATCGTAATCGCATCCCAGGTATTGGTAATGGTGGGATGTACAAAAGACCAATCAACTCTAGAAGCTCATCAGCTCTTGCTGCAGCTATGAGCTGCTCTGACAGCTATAATAGTTCCGAGTCTCTGAACTCAAGCCCATCATCACCTTGTCTCGCTCTTCCTCCTCTGCCTCCGCAATCACGAAGATATAGCAATGAGTCCTCATCATCTCCTCCTGAACAAAAATTCAGTTCATGGAGGTCTTTCTCGTTATCTGATCTGCAAGGTGCTGCTGCTGCAACTCCCACCCTAGCGGGAATAAAGGAATAAAGAAGATGCATGACAATAGCTTAATTCTGTGTCACCCTATGAACCCAAAATTAAGATCAGGTTATTCATGGAGGTTTGGCTTACCTATTAAGCAGTCATAGCTTTGGTTTTGAGTCGGGCTCTCTAAATCATTGTACGTAATCGTCCAGTCATCATCTGGCTTTTGTTCTAACAATGTAACTTATTGTATACATTTTTAACCTTTGCGTTCTTCCCTGTTTCTGTTATATACTTCGCTGCTTCGTCTTCCTCAAGTTGCAACCCCACTACCAAAGATAAAACAAAACGGGTTTCTATGGTGTAGCTCCCCCCTCCTTTTTCTTCCCCTCTTGTTCAACGTATTTCAGAGTGAGTTTCTGTGTTGCCAGATGGTGCATGAGATGAATAGTGGAAAACAAAGTTAGAGCATGTTTATTTAGAACGTTGTTTCGGAGACGCGAAATTGTTGTTTAATTGCTCAATTTCTGGTCAGTTTGAGTACACTTGCCGCGTCATAGAAGGACAAGATTTTGGTCGTATGTTGTGGTCGAGACTGCCAATAGGAGAGGGTAGCTATATCGGTTTTGGTAACTTCATCTTTTCCATAATGTGGTGTCAAACATTCTAATTGATGACGTGGTTGACTGGTTAGATTTGGCTTTACCATATTGTGCACTAGGAAAGTGTTGAACGGTTACATTAATTTGTCAAGAAGACTAGGGATCCATATAACCGGCTTCAACCAATATTGAAGCACAGTTTATTGATTGATTGATAGACAAAAAAAAAAGAGTTTTTTTCTTTCTAAGATCAATTCCATTCAATTACCGTTTTACCATTTTGTGAAATGCTATCAAGCAAGACCAGCAAAAAACAATCAAGTATTCTATAAGTATTATTTCCCTTGTAATTGTGTTGCCATGGGTGGCACGTACAAAAATGTTACGCGGTACTTTTCTAAGACTTTTTAGAAGGGCAATGTAAGGCTAAACAATTGATGTCAGTACGATTGTTGTGCGCCAACTGAGGTCCCCTCCGTACGCTAGACTAGATTGTCAGTGACGTACGGAAAAATCAATGTCGTGAGCAACTGAGAACAGAAAAGAGAACTGAGAATGAAAGAAAGCTTGATTGCATAAATGAAAGCTACTACAGAAAAGCTACGCGGTGTCGAGGGGGAGAGATACCAGTACAGAAAATTGTTTGCTTGCTAGAAAGTTTTGAATGCTTGATCCCCCTAATAATACTTAAAAAAAAATAAATCAAAGTTATATAACTTTATCTAAATAAGCTGTAGGAGCATACTAAAAGAAAATGAAGTAAATTTACTTTATATTTACAATGAAAAGGACTTAGTCTTCTACAAGGTAGAAACAAGTCCGTTTGCAGCAACTTTGTCTTTAGCATCAGGGTCCGCGCATGCGGCGCTGTTGGCATCTGCCTGTGGCTGGGCGCTGGCGTTGGTTATCAGTGGGGCGACAGAGGCGCCTGCGTGCTTGTCACTTGGAGCTGCCGAGACCACGGGGCCGACCGTGGGGCTGGGTGTTGGGAGGCTTGCCAGGACGCCACGGGCGCGCCCAAGGGGTCATGGGGCATGGCTGGAAAGCCGCCCATGACATTCTCCCTCACCTGTGTTAGCGACGTCCTCGGCGCCTTACTTGCAAGGTAGTCATCAATTAGGCTCTTGTAGGCTTTGAGGTTTGTCCCCCTCTCCCAAGTATTCTCCTCCGTATCACATTCCTGCCATTTCACGAAGAATTCTTGGTGATCTTTCCTTGAGGCATGAATTACTCTATCATCAAGAATAGATTCAGCACACCGGTTGAAGCGGAGCCTCGAATACTGGGTATTGTGAGTTGGCTCCGTGAAGAATCCTCCGTATCTTTCCGAAAAGGTTTCAGGAGACTGACATGGAAGACGAGATGAATTTTCCACCAAGCTAGGGTATCCACCCGGTATGCAACTTTCCCAATGCGTCTTTCAATGGACAAGGGTCCAATATATTTTTGCAATAGGCGAGGGTCATGGACTCCCGCAAACAAGTAGCGCTTTGGGATTTTGACCATCACTTTGTCTCCTACCTGATACTCAACAAAGCGACGATTTTGATCAGCATGCCTCTTCATCCGCTTTTGGGCTTTGACAAGATAGTTCCGTACTATCTCTAAATTTCGCTTCCATCCTCTTGGGAAGCTAGCAGCTCGAGGAGATTTTGACATGTTTGGTGCATTCACAGTGTGTGGGAGTAGCGGTTGCTGTCCAGTAACAATTTCAAAAGCGCTCTTGTTGGTAGTAGAGCTCTTTTGTGAATTGAAACACAGTTAAGCAGCATCCAAAAGCTTCACCCAGTTCTTTTGCGATCCGGTTACAAAGTGGCGGAGATATTCCTCCAGCATGCTATTGAACCGCTCCGTCTGGCCATCAGGTTGCGGATGAAAACTTGAACTGTGGCTTAATTTTGACCCAAGACACTTAAAGAGTTGAGTCTAAAAGTTGCTAGTGAAGTGCGAGTCGCGATCACTAACGATGTCTTTGGGCAGACCCCAATATTTGACGGCATGAGAGAAGAAGAGTCGAGCTGTATCTTCTGCTGATATATACTGTAGGGCTGCTATAAAGGTAGCATACTTGGAAAATCGATCCACCACAACCAAGATAGTTGTGAGATCTCCGACTTTGGGAAATTCGGTGATGAAATCCAGGAAACGCTTTCCCAAGGTCTTTTTGGGACAGCCAGTGGTTCCAAGAATCCTGCTTGTGTCAGGCGGTCCGACTTGTCCTTCTAGCATACTAGACAAGTCTTCACATACTGAGCAATGTCATTAGCCATTTGAGGCCAATAATATGCACGGCGAAGTAACGCCATGGTGCGTTCTTCACCAGGATGACCGGCCCACAAAGTGTCGTGGCATTCTGCCAGAAGGGTCCTTCGCAGATCTCCTCCTTTGGGAACATAAAGTCGGTTTTCTTTCACTTTCAGGAAACCATCTTCTGTGTAGAACTGGCGAGTCTTGCCTTGTTCTACCAAATTAACCAAATACTGTGCAGCAAGATCCTTGATGAGTAGACACTGTATCTGGTCTTTTATGGTGGTGGCTACTTCGCTTCCCCTTAGGGTGGCTAGTATACACACTGATGCTAGATCCGCTCTCCGACTGAGTGCATCGGCAACATGATTAGTCTTCCCACTGCGGTACTCCAGGTTGAAGTGAAATTCCACTAAGAGTTCCTGCCACCTGGCCTATCGACCATTCAGCTTCGGTTGAGTTATGAAATGGCTAACAGTTGTGTTGTCTATCTTGACCACGAACGGGGTTCCTAACAGATAATGCCACCAAAGGCGTAAGAAATGGATGACAGTCAATAATTCCTTCTCGTGGGCAGCATAGCACTGCTCTGCATCCTTCAGCTTCCGGCTCTCGTACGCTACGGGATGCCTTCTTGTAGCAAGACTCCACCAAGTGAATAGTCGGAGGCATCGGTTTGTACCTCGTATGGCTTGGCCAAATCAGGGAGGGCCAAGACGGGGCTACTAGATATAGTCGCTTTTAATGCGTTGAAGGCCTCCGCTTGCCTGGGTCCCAATCCCAAAGCGTGACCTTCTTGAGAAGTTCTGTCAATGGTACTGCGATGAGGGAGTAATTCTTCACAAAACGTCGATAGAAGTTGCATAGGCCAAGGAACGCCCTCAAGGCATGGACATCCTTAGGCGGTGGCCAATCTGTGATAGCCTGAATCTTCTGTTGGTCCATCTTGATCCGCCCTTCCTCAATAACATGCCCGAGGAAGTCGATTTGTTTTTGAGCAAAGGAGCATTTGGATAGATTTGCATATAATTCGTGCTCCTGCAATCATACTAGGACCTTGTGCAAGTGCTCTAGGTATTCTTCCAGTGTCTGGCTATATACGACAATGTCATCCAAGTATACCACCACGAATTCGTCAATGTATTCTCGAAAGACTTGGTTCATCAGGTTGCAAAATGTGGCTGGTGCATTAGTCAAATCAAATGGCATAACCAGGAAGTCGTATGACCCATATCTTGTCACGCAAGTCATCTTGTGTTCATCGCCCTCTGTAATCCGAACTTGCCAATAACCTGTCTTCAGGTCTATTTTGGTAAACACCGTCGCACCACCCAATTTGTCGAACAAGTCTGCCATGAGTGGGATAGGATAATTGTTCTTCACAGTAATTTTGTTTGGGGCCCGATAATCCACACAGAATCATAAACTTCCATCATGTTTCTTTTGCAATAGCATCGGGGACTCGTATGGGGACTTGGGGGGTACGATGATCCCTGTGTCTAGCATTTCCGTTAATTGTCTTCGAAGCTCGGTGAGTTCGGGTTGTGACATTCTGTATGGCGCCAGGCAGGTGGCTTCGCACCCGGCACCAACTCAATCTCATGGTCCACAGTGCGCCTAGGCGGGAGCCGCTTTGGCATGTCTTGTGGCATGACGTCTTCAAATTCCAGTAGCAGCTCCTTCACGGGTGCAGGAAGAGGACCCGAGGAGCTTTCTATATCTTCAATGCAGAGGGTAGCCAAGCCAAGAATGTAGGTTCATGTCTTTTGACCCCCTTCTTCAACTGCAAGGCCGAGATGTTTTCAGCGGCCATCTTCATGGGCATGCACGGGATGGTGCTGGGCTTGGCCCCATTTGTTCCCATCATCAGTAGCATGTCTGCATACGGCACGGGCATGGTGTTGGTTTGCCTCAGGAATTCCAACCCCACTATCAACTCGAAGTCGTCTATGACCACCACTCGCAGGTCGAATTTTCCTTCATAAGGGCCGAGTTTCATTGGTACTTCTCTGGCTATTCCACCAATTGGCTGAGGGGGGTGAGTTGATAGCCTTGACACAACCTCTGCCCTTTCCTACAAATAGGTCAAGGCGCTCCACCTGAGTCGAGGCTAAATAGTTGTGGGTCGCACCCGTGTCTATCATCGCCCGAATGAGTTTGCCATTTACCTTCATCTAGACGAACATTAAGGTCCTCTCTTGTTTAAGAGGAGTCCTCTTATCCGTCTTCTTTTACACTTTCTTGTTGATTGACAGGGGTCCTTCTTCTTACGGATACCAGCACTAGTTCCCGCTAAGGCTTCAGAAAAAGAGCCAAAAATTGCATTGAAGGCACCTACTGGTTCGGTCTAGTTCGAATCATCGGATTCTTCATCCGTCCTATCATCAACAGCTTGATGGGCATTTATCTGCGCATGTGGGTATTCATTATTCCAATGTGGTCTGCCACAATGACAGCATCATGAAGGGGGTTTTCTCCCAGATCGTTGTTGTTAGATGCAGTGCTAGTACTTCCTGAGGAGGGAGCCTTAGATTTGGTTGCACTCCGATCTCCTTTACTTCTACTTGGGCCACCAGTACTCGGATGCCCCCTTTGTATCCTCCATTGACAGGCTGTTGAGGCCTATCCTCCGAGCTTCCACTTGATAATCCCCAAGGCATTCCGCTGCTAGGATCGCCTTAGGTAACATGTCTACTCTTTGTCTTTGGAGTTCCATATGGGAATAGGTTTCAACCTTTCCAGGAAAGTGAAGAGTTTCTCTTTGTCCCCCATTTCACGTATGCTCAGCATGAGTGCGGAGAATTCTCGCACGTAATCCCACACTGATTTGGTCTGGCGAAGCTCCCGCAGCTTCCTCCTTGCATTGTACTCAACATTTTCGAGGAAGAACTGCAGGCGTATGATTGCCTTTAGTTCCGCCCAGGTGTCGAGAGTATCTTTACCAGCCTTGATGGCTTCGTATTTCACCAGCCACCAGAGTTTAGCATCACCTGAAGATACATGGAAGCAATTGCCACCTTCTTAGCTTCTTCTAGGCTTCCCACGGCATCGAAGTATTGTTCGACGTCGAAGATGAAGTTTTCCACTTCTTTGGCATTCCGAGCTCCACTGTATGGCTTTGGCTCGGGATTTTCAGTTTCTGTGTCGCGGGGGCGAAGTTCACAGCACCCCCGGTTTGGTTCCCGCCTCCTCGAAGCAGGCTTTGTAAAGCAGCATTAACAATGTTGAGTTGGCCTATCAAGTTGTCTATAGTTTGTTGCGTGTCAGTCACCCTGTCTGCCTTTTGTGCCCTGTGGGCTAAATCTTCGGCACGTTCTTGCTGGAGGCCCTACCACAGTATAAGGAACAGAGCAAGAGACTCCGTGAAAGCAAGCCTAATCGTAGGAACGGCACCATAATACAAGAAACAAAGCAAGAGACTCGAGGAAAGCAAGCTTAATCATAGGTACGAAAATTTTCCTACAAAAAAGGGGGCTGGCTATTGCCAAGCTACACCCAACGGGCTGGCTATTGCCAAGCTACACCCAACGGGCTGGCTATTGCCAAGCTACACAAGCAGTTAATTTGTTTATAGTCGCAAAAGTTTTCCAACAAAAAGGGGCTGGCTTCAACCTTGCCAAGCTACACAACTCGGAAAACTTTTGTACTATAACCAACGTTAACTGTTCATAACTCAGAAAATGTTCGCACTACAACAAGCTAACTTTTAAAGAGTACACTTATTCTATTTTCATACATGGACCGTACTACAACAAGCTAACTTTCAAAGAGTACACTTACTCTATTTTCATACATGGACCGGCCTTTCCATCAATTCGAAAGGAAGAAAATGAAGGAAATTTAGCAAGAACTCATATGTAATATATCACAATAGATTTACAAGGGGTGTACGAAATTACAAGAAAATTCTAGGATGACTCTAAGGTTTTTCAAGATGATTTTCTGATTTTTTACAAGGCAATTTTTTGATGATTCCAGAGATTACAAGATGATCCTACAACTACTACAAGCCCTCCTTTATATAGGACTAGGAGGTTATTACAAGACAAACATTCAAGATAAAGCAAACCTATCTTACATGGCAAACTTATCTACAAGCGGGTCCTTCTTGGCATGTGAAGGACTTTTAGGCAAACCACTAAAAACTCTTGAAAGCATGTGAACGGGTTGAAATATACATGGTGTAGCATGTGAAAGCATGTGACGCCATGTGACTGCATTGTGTTGCATGTGAAAAAGCATGTGGAGGCATGTGAAGGCACGTGAAAACAAGGTGAAATGGGGCCCGCATAGTATGGAAAGATGTGGGAATTTGTCTTGGCATGGGTAGGATATTTTTGAGGATTTTTTAGTAGGTAAGGGAGGATTAAGGTGGGATTAGCAGGGATTAAGGTAATTATCCTTTATCGATCACAGAATTGGCTTCCAGGCATCTTTTTGAAGACCTTGTGAAGTAGTGTCTGGAACTTGACGGTTCTTTATGCTATGTTCCTTTCCCGTCGGACTGAGAGATGTAATCCGTAGCCTTAATCTGGAAATATCATTAGTGATTTTCTCTCGGATGACTTCATATGGTATTTGATATTCTTTTGCTGCTTCTCGGACTCTTTCCCAGTGAGGATGGGTACTGGTATAATTCAGCTTGCCCATTCTTTTGGCCATATCTCTTTTGGGATGCATCTATTTTGCTGGAAAATGATTCTTTGTGCCTCGCTATATTCTTCTTCCATGGATAAAATGGACACGGGAAATTTCAACCAGAATGATGCCTCTGCTTGCGCCTGGACTTTTCCATTAATGATCTTCACTGGCCTATGAAACATGAATACTTTTGCTGCGTAGGAATCATTGAAACATTTAATCCAATATCTTCTAGGCTTGAACCATAATAAAAATATTCTAAGCGCTGGTGCAATGGCATCAAAATCCATGAAGACGTTGCATTTGAATTCCATGAAAATATAATACCGATGGCATAGGTTCCAGAAAAACCATAATAATTCTCGTGGAAAATCCTTGGCTTGAGCTATGAATATATGGTAGAATGGATATTCTGGATTGACGCCAAAAGGTTTGAGAATGGATCCTCCATATTGCCAGAAAACTTGAAGCTCATAATAAGTTCTTCTTTCCATAATAATTGATGGATCAAAGGGATCCATGAGGTTGACCAGCTCCGGTGGATGATCTTTTGGCTTCAATGAACTAGTTCCCGGTGAAAACATAAAGATGTGGCTGTTTGGCTTCAGTTTTGCTGGGGAAAGTCTTTTTGAGAATTCCTCCGGTCGGGATAGAAAATCTGCGAGGATATTATCCTTTCCTTTCAGGTGCTTGACTTGAAACTTGTATAGAGAGAACCATTGAGCCCATCTGAGAATCTGAGGATTGGGGATAATTTTTGAATTTATCCAGATCATTTTTGGGAAAGCCTTCATATCCATTTCCACTAGAAATTCTGTATGGATAAGGAAGAAATTGAATTTCTTGATCTCATTTTATACTGCAAGAATTTCCTTGAAGGTGGAATGATAATGTTGCTCGGCATCCTTAAACTTTCCACTGGCGTATCCGCATATTTTTCGCTGGCCATCTTTTTCTTCAAATAGCACAGCACTCCAATATTCGTAGCTGGCATCAGTTTGCAGTATCTTCTTCCCATCTGAAGGGATGTAGAGAGACCTGACATTTTTACATATCTCCTTTATTTTTCTGACTGCTTCATCCTGTTTCTCTCCCCATGATGTTGCATTTTTCTTGAGCATTTCTGTGAGTGGTGAAATGTATGTAGAGATATTTGGGATGAAATCTCTAACATAATTGATGACACCCAAGAACTGTTGGATCTGCTTTGTTGTGAGGTTGGTATCTGGAAATTTAAGTAGTTCCTGACATATATGTGGTCCTGGACTATATTCACCTCTGGCGAAATGCATTCCGAGAAAATCAATCTCCTTTTGAGCAAGAACCATTTTGCTGAGAGCATGATTCCGTACGTTGTTACCAGTGCCTCAAATTGACGAAGCAAGTTGACATGTTCATCCAAAGTCTCGCTAAATAACAGGATATCATCAATGTAAACTAAGGAGGTATGGAGGATGGGTTGGAAGATTTTTATCATGGCTTTTTGGAATAAGGAGGGTGCAGTTTTCAAACCGAAGGGCATGACTTTCCACTGGAAGTGATGATCGGGGATGCAAAATCCTGTTTTGGGTCGTTCTTCAGGGTGGATTCCCAATTGCCAAAATCCAGATTTTGAATCAAACTTGGAAAAATATTTGGCCTTGACTAAGTGGGAGAAAAGAGTGAGTTATTGGGTATGGGAAATTTATCATCTTGGAGGAAATGGTTTAGTGGCTGGTAATTAATAACTAACCTGAGTTTTCCTCTTGTCTGCTCAGCTCTTTTGTTGACATAAAATGCCTCGCATGCCCATTGTGAATCCGACGGCTCTATCAGATCAAATTCCAAAAGTTCTTCGCATTCTTTCTTTGCAAGTTGAAGATGATCTGGATTCATTCCTGAGTGACTGGCTTTTGTCGGATTGATATTTTCATTTTTCTTGAAAGGGAGCTTGATAAAAGCTCTTGATTTTTCCATAACGGGCTTTTCCCTTTCTTCATGAAATCCTTGTGGGATTCAGCACATGAATGTTCAATGAGATTCTGCTCAATCTCTTTGATTTGTTCGTCATCGGTGATCTGGAATAGCCTTGGAATTTCAGAATAAGGTCTGAACTGCTTTTTAAAAGCTATCCCGTTGGCCTTGATCTGGAGTTGATCTTTAAGCTGCCTGTAAATATCAAATCCAATAATAAGATCTTTTCCTGGCACATCAGATCCTAGCAGCTTGGTTCTGTACTTCAATGCTGGGAAGAACTCAATCGTGACTGGGTGCTTTGTAATGACAGTTGTAGTTAAGATTGCATTTGATGCAGTATTGAAATCCTTGAAATGCGGCACCCATTAATCTTCAGGGAAAACAACAGCATTTATGAGTGAGGATGCAGCTCCGGTGTCAATGAAAGCAATAACTCGAGCTGGTTTATCCCATTTGGATGTGTAGACCTTGAGTTCTACTTGAGGAACAACTGTGAGAGCATTGATCTCCTCTCGGGCCTCGATCACTGGTTTTGAAATTTGGTAATGATCATTGCCTTGATCTTCATAGATATCGAGAGAGAATATAGTTTCTTCATTGGGTTCATCATCCATAGAGAAGATGGATTCAAGGTCCTCCTCTTTTGCAAGATGTATGCCAGTGTAATCTTCAATTTCTTCAAGGAGTTTGACAGATCTTCTTGACTGAGGACAGTTTTTTGCGAAATGTCCAATCTTATGGCAAATAAAGCATCTGTCTTTCTTGTGAAAATTTCCTGGCCTTCTGCGTCTGAAATACTTTGTGCGTCTCTTGGAATTCTTGGCCATTTGAACCTCCTGAATTCTTTCCGTCGTCTGGACATGCTGCTGGAACATCCTGATCCGTTGATCAGATCAGTTTTGCGGCATGCCTTGTCAAGCGCCGGATTGTGCTGGATAATTTGCTTTAAGGCTGAGCGCTTGGTACAGATGTCATCTAGTGCGACGAAAATAGCCTGCCTGATATTTTCAGAGCCAGCCCATCTTTTCGGAGGGAGGAACAGTTTACCAAATATGTCTGAGTCATTTCCATCTTCGTCTTCCTTAGCTAAAATGAATATGTCACCTACCCTGTACAAAACCCTGTCCAAAAAATATGATTACCTTTACGAAGTAGATATATTACCAGACGAACAAAAAGTGTCCTCCACTGAACTAACCCCTCATAAATCTTTACTCAGCCTTCGCCAAAAAATCCTTTGCCCCATGGACCCAAATACGTTCCCTTGTCCAACATAGACCAAATGGAGTCAAAGAGTATGTTGCTGCGTCAAAACTTGACCAGCATCCTATCCTCGCCACCAGAGAAGAACAATTTATCACCCTTCAAATGCCAGACGATTTTCCCAGGCAATGGAGAGAGCATGGGTTTACCCATATCCATTTTGGTGCCATTCAAATTGCTCTAACCTATCACGGAAGAAAAGGTCAGCCGGTAGTAGCTCGACTTTCTCTTCTCGATACCAGATATTTGGAGTACCAACATGCAAACTTGGGTACTGCCGAAGTCACTTTGAATGCCGGGACTGTTTTCATAACAATCTTTCCAAACTTCAACATGTCTCTCTATGATCCCTACTTAACCGAAGCTCTTAAAATTCAAGTCCAAATCCAAGGAGCCCCTCAAGCCAAAGATTCCATACAAGCTACCCTTCACCACCAAATGGCATGGCGAGTCCAGAATCACGCCATGGACCTCTGTCTTCCAGGAGGACAAAATGCTCTTCTCCTAAACATTGATGCCACTAAAGGAAATACCATGTGCACCCAAATACCCAGACAAATTTCAAGAGATGAACTTGTCAAAATTCTTCCTGATTCTTGGATCAAAAATTATGAAAAGTTAAGAGAATCAGAGGAATCCCTACAATCTGGTGAACCAACCTTTACCAAAAG
>MCJB01001848.1:1383-11456 GCA_002018475.1 Nicotiana obtusifolia
GTTGCATCAAATGGATGTATTCAATGCATTCCTCCAGGGTGATCTTGTGGAGGATGTTAAATGATTTCACCTCCTGGTCTTCTAGGACAGGGGGAGTGTAGAGAGTATGCAAGCTACAGAAGTCTCTGTGTGGCTTGAAACAAGCCTTTCGACAGTGGATTCTTATGCTTTGTGAGACACTTCTCTCCTCAGACTTTGTTCAAAGTCATCATGAATAGTCCATCTTCACTCAAAGATCAGGGAAAGACTTGGTCCTCATCCTAGTTTATGTGGATGACCTCCTCATCACATGTTCTTCTCCTTCTCTCATTGATGTAGCTAAACTCATGCTCCATCAACATTTCAAAATCAAGGATTTGGGGGAGATGTGATACTTTCTTGATCTTGAAATTGCAAGGAGCACAACGGAATACTAGTATGTCAAAGAAAGTTTGCACTAGATCTTATTGCAAACTTAGGACTGGCTGGTTCTAAGCCTGATGGCACACCTATGGAGGTCAATCAAAGGTTCACTAGTGAAGAATTTGATCACAGCTATATGTTTGAGGGCATTGCTGATGAGTTGTTGTCTGATCCTACTGGCTATCAAAAACTAGTAGGGAATCTGCTCTACCTAACAATGACTCGACCAGATATAAGCTACAATGTAGAACCTGAGTCAATTTATGCGTAGACCAAAGAGATCACACGTGGAAGGGGCTCTAAGGGTGGTGAAGTATTTGAAGAATGCACTTGGTTTGGGCATCTTGTTACCTTCTAAGCCATCCTCACAACTTACTATCTACCGTGATGCAGACTGGGTCACTTGTCCCATAACAAGAAGGTCAGTTAGTGGCTTCATAGTAAAGCTGGGAGACTCCTTGATTTCTTGAAAATCAAAGAAGCAAAGTACAACGTCAAGAAGTTCAACAGAGGCAGAATATAGAAGTATGGCTAGTGCAACTGCAGAAATAGTTTGGCTCATTAGACTGTGTGGGGAACTGAAGGTGAAGCTGGGGTTGCCTGTTAAACTATATTGTGAAAGCAAGCCAACACTTCAAAATTGCTGCTAATCCTATCTTTCATGAACGAACAAAGTACAAAGAAATCGACAGTCACTTCATTAGGGAGAAGATATAAGAGGGTATTATACACAAAGAATATGTGTCCACAAGTTTGCAAATAGCAGATATTCTAACTAAAGGTTTAGGAAAGGCACAACATGACTTCCTATTACCCAAGCTGGGAATGTTCAATTTGTTCACATTACACAGCTTGAGGGGGAGTGTTAAAGGTGTCACATGAGTAGGAAGCCGGCTGGCACTTAGCTGGCAAAGAGTGTTAGATTAGTTGCTAATTATACAATTAGAAGTTAGTTAGAGTCAGTTGGATTACACTTTATATGTATGTGTATAGACAGTTATTCAATACAACAGTGAAAATAATTTTCTCATCTTCTCTTTTTCTCTCTAAGTTGCGATCTCTCTTAGCTTAATCTAGAAGCATCCATGGCAGATGTTTGACACATTACTATTTGGGGAGCCAAAGAGGTTCTTCTTTATCATGTGTTTTCTTAATGTTTTATAAATATTTTGAATCATAATTTTTTTATGAATTATAGTACTTTTTATGTAAAAATGAATTAAAAATGAATCTGTATCTGCATTCACGGTCTAAAGTAAGAACTTTGATTCTCGTACAATGTACCTTGACCGGAATGGAATTGTACAGGTATTAAAAAAATACATTGTGCTGCCAAATGCATTGTACAATAACTATAACTACTTATAGTTATTGTATGTATTTTTTTCTTTTATTTATTTACATATGTAATGATGGTATACAGTTGCGAATGTGATGTTTCTGGAGTCGCCGGCAGGGGTTGGTTTCTCCTATTCCAACACTACCTCCGACTATGCAAAGTCAGGCGATAAGAGGACTGGTACACACCGAAAAATCTCGTTAATACAGTAGTAATAATTGCCAGTTTCATTATTATTTTCTAAAACTATTTTAACAGTCAAAATGATGAAATTTTACTCTTTAATTTAACTCCTCAACTTCAATTTCAACTTCACATGCTCTATTCGTCAACTCCAATCAAACATTGTGCAAACAATTATATTATTATCGTTTGTAGTCTGTAACTATTTTTAAAATTTTTTAAAGACTACACTTAAGTATCGTTAAAAACATGGTCAAATCTTTTGGTCACTTAAAGTGAGGCAGAGGTGGTGTCTTTTCTTATAAAATGAGATTTTTCATTTCTTTATTTATCATTAATTCAGTTATTTATTTCTTTTCCTTAAACTATATTCTTTTTTATTGGGTGACAGCTGAAGATGCATATAGGTTTCTAGTGAATTGGTTCAAGAGGTTTCCACATTACAAAGGCAGGGATTTCTACATCATGGGAGAAAGCTATGCAGGTATCTAGTACAGTCTCAGTAATTAACATACGAAAAAATACAAAACAAAAACTTTGATATTGTTGAATTATCCTTCTAGTAGTGAGAGCCCTCATTATTGAGTTCTGTCCAATAAAATTTGTAAGACTTAAGGACCACTGTATCAGAGACAGCTTGTGCATATTTCTGACCATTCTCAGAAATGTCCTCCTGTACAGTCTCAGCTCAAAGCCGATTGAAAATTTTGGCTATATTTGTAATACAATCTTATATAAGTAGTCTATATTTAAGGCTAATATTGACATGACAGCTAATATTGCTGTGACGGCTCATCACAGGATTCTACGTACCAGAGCTAGCAGACATCATTGTCAAGAGGAACATGTTGCCTACCACAAACTTCTACATCCAATTCAAAGGAATCATGGTATTATATCATTTAATTTGTTGACCTTTTGTTTGATCTCTCTGTTATCAAGTCTTAATTGTATACCTAGTGAGTAAAACTCGATTGGTTCACAAGATTCTATAGAGATGAGGAATAATGAAACGCCATCTCGAACTACTATGCCACAGAATGAATGTCCAATCTTTTAACACACGGTCTATTATTTGTTCATGTAAAAATAAGGAGAAGACAAGTTGAGCAAAATCTTATAAAGGGCTAGCTAGTTTTTGTTGTGTTGTGTAACATCAACGACAAAAATTGCAAGTACATTTTTAACATGTTATTTAGTGTGCGGACGTGATTTTTTTATCTTTAATTGAGCACAAGATATGTTATAATACCATGTATATTGAATTGTGTAACTATTTCAACTAAAACTGTTGTAAGCAATAAGAGACAACACAATTATATTTATTTAATTATATCTTCAAAAAGTTTCCCTAGGAGATATAACAAGTGAAACTACTGTATGGCATGGCATATATTATTTCTAAGAGAATCAAGAAAAATTAATTGGGGAAATTACATATTGCAGGTAGGGAATGGTATAATGAATGATGAAACAGACGAGAAAGGGACATTGGATTATCTGTGGAGCCATGCACTAATCTCAGATGAGACTCATCGAGGTCTCCTACAACACTGCAAAACGGAGACCGAAACATGCCAACATTTTCAGAACATAGCACAGGCTGAGTTGGGAAACGTCGACCCTTACAACATCTATGGTCCCCGGTGTTCCATTAATTCAAAGAGCAGATCTTCTTCTCCGAAACTGAAGAATGGATATGATCCTTGCGAACAACAATACGTTCAGAATTATCTCAATCTTCCTCATGTGCAGAAGGCCTTGCATGCCAACCTCACCAACCTTCCTTATCTTTGGAACTCTTGCAGGTAATCCGACTAAGTAAATATTATGTATAGCATTTCGATTTAGCTTTATATATACCGATAGCATAAAGAATTTTTACACTGTCATTGTATCTCTATTGACTTATAAATATTCATTGTTACTGTAAAATATGTTGTAACAGATAATCTACGTTATTTTTCTAATTATAAATTAGATTCTACTTTTTATAAATAATAACTTGTACTTATCTTTTTGGTCACCTGATAGAAACTCTTTTATATCATCCAGTGTGTATTTAAATCTGTTGCGGCAATGACATATCTTATTTTCAAGATTATAAATTTCTCTCTCTTTATGTTAGTTTAGTTGATAGTGTGTGTCACTTTTAATATGTAGAAGGTAATTGAACTTATTGAAAAATAGTGTATATGATATGATATGATGATTTTTTATTTTTTTCATTTGGTTATGGTAGCAATTTGGATTGGAAGGATACTCCAGCAACTATGTTTCCGATATACGGGAGACTTATTGCATCTGGTCTACGTATACTTCTTTACAGGTAACTTTTTTATGGGCTTATTTTAGACTTTGGTTTATGCTCATGAAACAATATTTTTATTTGTTCGAATAAAGAACAAGTGGATTTATGTTGTATGGAAACAGTGGAGATGTTGATGCAGTAGTTTCAGTTACTTCAACTCGCTATAGCCTTAGTGCTATGAACCTTAAGGTGATCAAACCTTGGCGTCCTTGGCTTGATGACACACAAGAAGTACGTTCTTCGAATATTTTTTTCAATGATAATTTTATATATTTGTGGTGAGAAATAAATCTTATTATTTCGTTCTTTGTTTCTTTTAATTTAAAGGTAATTTGTATAATTTCTGCAGGTAGCTGGATATATGGTGGTTTATGATGGATTAGCTTTCGCAACAGTTAGGGGAGCAGGGCACCAAGTTCCACAATTTCAACCACGTCGAGCTTTTGCTTTGTTGAATATGTTCTTTGCCAATCATTAGCATTTGGGATTGATCACGTTGGAAGTTCATTTCCAACTCATCCGAATAATTGGACATAATTTATTAATCAAATTCTTATTCTCATTAAGAAATATGTCTCTCTTCTTTTCCGTGACTCAGAGAGGAAATAAAACACAAATTCGAGCAATCTATAACCTCTCTTCATTATACTTGAAAAGCCTTTAACAACAATAAATTTTCTTCTTAATTAAGTATTACTCCCTCCGTTCACTTTTACTTATCCATTATTGACTTTGCACTCCCCTTAAGAAATAATAAATAAAGTATATAATTTACCATGATACCCATATTAATTGGTGTATGGTCTTAATGAATTTGGAAAATAATTTGAAATGAGTAATTATTGTTAAGGGCAAAATAGAAAAAATAAATTATTTTTCTCTTAATATGCGAAAGTGAACAAGTAAAAGTAAAAATTTAATTTTAGAATAGTGAATAAGTAAAAGTGTTCCCGGATCACTATGGCTGACTTTCGTCTCTGTTAGACCAGTCGGTCTCACAGTCAGGCAGGTTTATACCATTACGCTCACGAGCAGAATCTTAGCTTGAGCCTACCTTCACACACCTCCGTTACTCTTTAGGAGGCATCCGCCCCAGATAAATTATCCACCTCGCAGTGTCCCGCCTCCCCCGAATGATCGGTGCGGGAGTATTAAATATGTTTCTATCTTCTTTTGTCGAACAATGGAAGCAATTCTAGCCTTACTTTTTAGGTGCAATAGCCGGCCGATATTATTGCTTTTGTTGTTCAACTCTTCGACTTACGAACATGAATATTTCCAATTGTACGTGGAGACGAATGTTGGCCCGCATTAATGTTGTGTAATAATAAGTTTTTGGCTTCTCTTATAGTTCATTGGGTGTATAAGACATAGGGAAGTCATACGTTTGAACGTCATAACCTTTTAAAATACACATTCTTAAAGTCAATCAGACTAAGACATGGAGTAATACTGTTTCTCACAAAGGTTAAATGGTGTGTTGTTAAGTGTGTAAACTAGTATAAATGAAACCAAACAAAGTACTCTTTGATAAATCTTCATTTTATTTTATACAACCACACTGATTTTTATTAAATAGAAAAAGCAAAATACGAAGAGCATAGGACTAGATAAAAACCCCCTAGGGATTAAGCTTGAGAGAAAAGAGTAAACATCAATTCTCTATTATTTTGAAATACTAGATCCGAGCCACTTAAATACATAAAAAGAATATCTAAGGATCTAATATTGATTCTTTTTTTCTTCTGAGATCAATTTGATATTTCTTTTTATTCAAGGAGGAACCATTTAAATCTTTGCACACCTTTTATCTTTTTCTAATTTCTCTGTCCTCAGAATCTTCTCGCCAAATAACCTAATTCATCATCACTGAATCTTCTTCTGAGAAAGACTCAAAAATCTATTTTATTAAATAAATCTTCACTTTATCTCATTTCTCTATCAGCCGTCCTGGCTGATCGAACAACGACGAAAAAATATGGAAGCCGACAAACTCCTTAATATATGTCCTTCGTTTTCTCCCTTTTGAAACAACTTAAAAGACAATTCAAAGCTGTTAAGCGTCGTACGAAGTTTTAACCAATGAGCACAAAGTACAAGCATGTCAGTACAACAGCGTCAATCTCATACCAAGTACCAAAAAAATAAAGATATGACGACATTCTCAGCGTTTTACATACTCTTTATATGTAATGAAGAACATTTAGCGTTGAGTTATCATTCACCATTTCTTGTTTCTTGCATTGGAAGGAAGAAAATGGAAGTTCATTCTGTTTTAAGTCTTTCTCTAATTATTTTGTGCTACTTAAGTGCCCAACAATGTAATGCAGGAGAAGCTGATGTACTAAGCAAATTTCTTAAGGCTCGACGAGCAAATCGCTTGCACACAACAAGAATTACCAATAGCCTAGCGGCTGATGAGAAACAGAGATCAGTGTCAGGATTCATAGTGCCACAGGTAGGATCAAAGGAAGATGACAAGATCTCGGCATTGCCAGGGCAACCAAGTGGGGTTAATTTCGATCAGTATTCAGGATATGTGACTGTTGACGCTGATGCTGGTAGAGCCTTGTTCTATTACTTCACTGAATCAACTCAAAATCCTTCTACCAAGCCCCTTGTTTTATGGCTAAATGGAGGTAAGTACACACACACCATTCCCCCGTTACCCCAATTGCCAAGAGGAAGACTTTTTCTAACACTAATTTCATGCGTATTATCATTTTCTTCCCTTTACTATGCCATTCATTCTGGTGTTGCTTTAAGAAAAATATTAACGCACTTACCATGTTTCCTTTGTTGTTTTGTATGTACTTGATACATAGGACCTGGTTGTTCGTCGCTGGGGGCTGGAGCAATGATGGAACTTGGACCATTCCGCGTCAATAAAGATGGAAAAACCTTGTGGCTCAACCCATTTGCTTGGAACAACGGTAGTACTTAATTACCTCTTCTGCAAAATCTGTCATCACAATTTATAGTAATTAATCAGAAACACGTAAATAACAATGACAATAATTTTGCGACTTCAATGCAGTGGCAAACATCCTCTTTTTAGAATCTCCTGCGGGTGTTGGATTCTCTTACTCTAACACATCATCAGATTATATAACTGGAGATGAAAATACTAGACAAGACAGTTTCACCTTTCTCATCAATTGGATGGAAAGATTCCCAGAATATAAACACCGAGATTTCTACATTACTGGAGAGAGTTATGCTGGGCACTATGTGCCCCAACTTGCTCAGCTGGTCTTATCCCGCAAGAAAAAAGAACCCAACCTTGTCATTAACTTGCAAGGAGTAGCTGTAAGTTAAGCTTCAAAAGATCATCAAATTCTTTTTCTCCTGATAAAGTCACTAAATTATATCGTGTCTACATACTAATTACTCGCACATGACATGGGTTTTCAGACTGGAAACGGCGTTATCGATGATGAAACAGCCACTAGTGGTTCCTATGACTTCTATTGGACACATGCACTAATATCAGATGAAATCCATGAAGGAATTGTCTCGAATTGCAACTTCTCGGCAGAAACCTCTACCACAGAAGCTTGTAATGAGTACACAGGCCAAGCAGATTCATCCCAAGGCAATATATACACTTATAACATATATTCCCAACTGTGCAACTCCTCTGCCTATTTTTCCCTTCCTGTAAGTCCCTGGCTAAACTGTTCATTCATCCTTGACAAAAAGAAGATATTTGCACCCAGTACTTATCCCAATTTTAATAAGTAGTAATATAAATTGAAGTGTCCCAAATTAAGCTGAGAACCATGGTGAGAAAGAAGGGGGGAAAAAGACCATGCGCAACAGCACATTCTGCACCCAATGATAAGCAGTAATCTTCCCAGTAGATTTTACATCCCTTTATTACATTTATACCATAACTATTTCTTTTGTTTATAACAGATAGATGGATTTGATCCATGCTCAGCTGATTACACAAACAATTACCTAAACACTGTCGAAGTACAAAAGGCGCTTAATGTCAGAGATATACCCCATTCCTGGGATTCTTGCGAGTAATACATAATCATTTTTCAAAACATTTTCCTTCTTCATCTCAAGAAGGCTGATTTTCTTCGTTTTGGTTTAAATTCGCTTGTGCAGTGATTACATACACAGCTCTTGGCAGGACTCCCCGCATACTATGCTACCAATCTTTCAAGAGCTCATGCAAAATGGCATTAGGGTTTGGATTTATAGGTAAGTAAATCAAGCAATGGAGCAGTCACCACAAAAGCAATTCTGAAATTTTAGCTATTTCGAAACAATAACATGTTCTCAAGCCTTTTTTTTGTTACAATTTCAGTGGAGATGTAGATCATATTGTGCCAGTGACGACAAGTAGATATGCTATAGACAAAATCAAAACACCAGTCAAAACACCATGGTATTCGTGGTTCTTCCAGGGCGAGGTAACGAAGAAGTCATTATTCTTTATCCCTACAACCTCTTTCCAGAATCTCATATATGCATATGAATTAATTATTTCATATAATCCTTTTTCTTTCAAGGTTGGTGGTTATGCAGTAGAATACCAGAACTTGACATTCGTGACTGTAAGAGGAGCAGGACATTTTGTTCCAAGCTATCAACCTGGCCGTGCATTGACCATGTTCTCATCCTTCATCAATGGAACACTCCCTCCTCATCTCCACTAAGCAGAAAACAAACGAATATTGTGATATTCCCTTAACAAAGAGACGTATAAATTATGGCCTCTCTGACTATGTGTGTTTCTGATTAGTAAGAAAAAGTCCCACTTCATTAGATGTCATTCCAAATGTCTAGTTGCATCTTGGAGAGCTTTATCAGAAATGGTTAAATTTCCAGCCGGAGCTCCTCTTTCCTTTCCGAGTTTCTTCCTATTCTGCCCTGTATCCCTCGTCACTTGTACTCTGAAAAAAAAAAACACAAAGAATGCATGAGTTTGTCAATCAATTCTCTTGTCGCATAGTTGACCTAGTGCAACTCACGATCTCTTTTCGCATAGTTGCTTTTTATTCCTCTAGCTTTTGATGCATCCTCTCTTCTAGTTTTTGCATGAGATCATCAGAACACTAAAAGAGGGTTCAAATTGTATTCCGCTAAAAACAGTTATTCCATAACCCCCCTCCCCTGTCCATAAATAATTAAAATTACAATAAACAGCAACACGAGTATAACAAAAATAAATGTAAAAATTAATATGAATGCTAGAACGTTAATTGCAATATATATATATATACATATATATATATATATATATTTGTATGTATGTATAGAGAGAGAGAATTAGAGAGATATGAGAGTTTCGTGTAAAAATTGAAAAAATGAAATGGGGTATTTATAGTTTTAAAATAAGATCGAAGTGTATCTGAACAAATTTAGGGGTTAAAAATATAAATTAAGGGGTATGAGGTGTTAGGGGACTAGAGAGGTAAAAATAGTTGTTACGCTGGCTAATGGTACAAAAACAATTAAATTTTAAAAAAAAAAGTAAAGGTACTAAGTTCGATATAGTTATGGTACCTTAAGGGTACCAACCAGACCGCTATTAAAGGTATTTTTTCTGTACTCTCCCCTCACCCTTATTCCCAATTCAGACCGATATGGTGCGGTACCGATACGGGTCCCTCGCCTTAGACAATCCTAGTTTAACCCATGCTATAATCATGAGCAGCGTTAACAACACTGCATTTGTAATAATATATATACATTTCTTCTAGCTCAAACTATATATACTTAATAATATGTGCAAAGTAAATTACAATCACTTAAAATTCACGTACTCAAAATTCTGAATTGCGTCTCCACTAATATGAGGTGATTTTTTTTTTTTTTTTT
>MCJB01001848.1:17792-33015 GCA_002018475.1 Nicotiana obtusifolia
TAGGTTTTCATCAAATTGGAATGCGAGATACAAGATAAGGAGTAAAGAATAATATGGTTTTATTGAGCTCTTCAGCCCAGCAACGTCTAACAGGAGCTCATTGTTATTAGAATATGTACAAGTCTAGCTACGCGAATCCAATTTATTGTCACTCTACAGATGAGGAAAGATACAAGAAATATAAACTAATGCTATCATAAGAAGTGAAAAGCTCAACTTTGAGCAAACACTTGCAATTGAGAAGAAACCCAGATCAAGACAGCCCGAGTTGTCATACAGTTTTGTGTAAAATGCAAAAGAAGAAACTTTTAGGGAATAAAGATTAGAAAGAAAACATTATACACTGTTGTGCATATCTTTCCAGATAAAATATAGAAACAAAATGATACATAGAAAGAAGCAAGAATGTTAAACAAAAAAGAAAAAGATATTACCTTGGTGAAGAAACAGAAATCGTCAGCCATAGTTTAATGCTCAAAAAGGAAGATAACGAAAAGGCATTTGGGGGATACCCAGATTCAAAAAAAAATCCCCTTTTTCTTTCTAGCTTTATTCATCTTATTTCTCCACTTCTTCTCAATACATGCAAACACATTTATTTATGTAAGCAGTGTATATATGTAGAAAAAGAGAGCTGAGGTAAGCTTTTTCTCGTGAAGAACACTATAATGAGAGTGTTCTTTAGTGACCCTTTTGTTCAATTTTCACGCTCCTCCTTTTTGCTTTATTATTTCTCTTCTTTTGTATTTTTGAGCTTTCCTTCTGATTTACACCTCTTCTTCCTGACTTCCTCTTTGCAAATTATGTGGAATCCCAAGTCTGGTACGATCCAAATTCGAGTGAAAGGAAAAACAGAAAATGATATGATAACGGCGTCGTTTTAATAGGGCTTTGATTTCGTCAAGGAAATGTAATCATTACTTGCAATTTCACCGCTATTCATCCTTAAAAAATTTACACGTTTTACCGTTTAGTTTATCTACCGCAGCTCATGTATCCACATGAAAAAGGATTAACATATTCCGGATATCAATTTATTTATTTTTTGGTAATTAGTTAGATTTTTATTATCAAAATTAGAGTTATGTACAATATAAAATATACAAACTCTGAATGTTGGATATCAAGTCCCAAACTTCCGTCTAAGCTTAGAAACTAAAATAGCAAAAATATCATCTCAATACCAAAAGTAATTAGGCTAGGTAGCATTTTAAGCTCTTCAGCCACTTTGCAATCTTGACCTCATTGAACCTCTAAAATGAATTTTTTGAACTATCTGTCTTGCTAGTACCTCAATACTCTACTGCTTGCCTTGAAACACTCTATAATTTCTTTCCATTCACACATGATAAACATCAGCCGCTAGTGGCATTCTGTATACCTCAGCTCTTGGACTGCTCCCACTAGTATGTTGCATCGCCCACTGTAGTTCATCTTCCCAGGCCATTTGATTTCTTGTGACACCTATCCGGTTGAGCAGCTTCTTCCAAAGATGTACAGTGGTCTCACAGGTAAATAACAAATGGACCAAGATTTCATGGTCTTGCTCACATAAGGGACAAAATTGATCTTGAGTCACACCCCAATTGAATAATCTATCTTTTGTATACAATCTCCCAAGTGCAGCCAATCTCAATATGAAAATTCATTTGGGTATACCTTGGTTGTTACACACAAGTTTTCTCCATGCTACTTTCTGGAATGTACCCCTTAACTTCAAGTAAAATTGCTTTGTAGAGAACTTCTTCATACTCTGTACCTCATTCAATATACAACTTGCTTCATTAAAGTACTTCGTGGCTTTCAAAATCTTCTGAACAATTCAAGATGCTTGCTTCGGGACATCTTCAAACATATTCTTGTTGCTCCCATAGTAACAACGAATCCACTTCACCCAAAGTTTATCTTTTTTTCTACATATATTCTACAATAGTTTATTAATTGCCGCTTTATTTCAAACTGCAATGTCTAGAATATTTAAATCACCAGAAGACCTTGGATAACATACCCTATCCCAAGCTAACAAAACTTTTTTTGACAACTCAGTACCACCAGGCCAAAGGATATTCCTACAAGTAGCTTCAATGACTTTAACAACTTTCTTAGGTAAGATGAAGATTTGCGCCCAGAAGACTTGTATAGAGAACAACACTGACTTTATCAATTGGGATCTGCCAGCATAGGATAAGAGTCTAGTAGTCTAAGATTTAGTCCTTCCCAACATTTTATCCAAAAGAGGCTGGCATTGAACAACGGATACTCTCTTGGTGCTTAGAGGGACCTCTAAGTATCTAATAGGGATTTCCCCTTTGCTGAATCTCAAGAGATTTTGGATATCATTTTGGAACTCATGTGTAACACCTCCACAGTAAACGGAGCTTTTGCTCAAGTTTGCAACCAAACTAGAGGCCTTAGAAAAACTTTGAAACCTATCAAATAACATATAAATAGACTTAACATCCCCTCTACAAAATAAGAGTAAATCATCTGCAAATCCCAACTAAATCAGATTCATTTTAGCACATTTAAGATGGAAACTGAAATCAGGCAGTTTTCCTAATTGCTTGAGAAGCCTACTAAGATATTTCATTGCCAGGACAAATAAGAAAGGAAAAAGGGGGCTCCTTGCCTTAATCCCTTCCTAGCCTCAAAGATAGTAGGCTTACCATTAATGAGTACAGAATAAGAAACAGTTCTAACATACCCCATATTCCATTTTACAAAAACATCCGGAAAATTTAGACTAACTAGAATTTGCTCTAAAAAACTTACTCAACTGAGTCACAGGTTTTCTGCATACCAATTTTTAGCATGCATCTAAAAAATTTCATTAAAAGGTGAGTGTTGAAGGAAATATGACCTATTTTGTGGGACATTTTCATTGATATTACTAGTATACTATAAATCTTGATGGTGTGAATTGTTTTTATTGAACTTAGAAAAGAAAAATCAAGCCAAGATGATTTTAACAAAAAAGAAAAGAAATTGTGACTCTTATAATTTCCATTAACTTATGTCTTTGTCATGAGATAGAAATATGCTTAATATTCACAAACAAGCAACTAACATAGGTGAAAACAAAAAGATCCGGACAAGAATAACAACCTCAATGTCTCCACTTTAGGAAAGGTGAATTTGTAGTGCAAGTAATTTACCCCAAAAAATAAAAATAAATGTAGTGTAAGTTGTCGACCAGACTCTTAATGATAAGCAATGGGAGTACTGACATTGGAATTTCAACGAGTATTTCTGTGCATCGGGACGCACATTTCGCTGATGCTCTCGGCCTCTAGTCCACTGCTTGACCCATGCTTTAGTGCGGTGTGTTTAAAAAACTTTTTTCTGGTAATTAAATTTTTTATACATGGTATTGTGTATATATATTAGATTTGAATTCATAAATTATAATAGTATAATGAGTTAAATATCAAAAAATTTCAAAGTTAAACCTATTAGATTTAAATTATGAATCTGCCTTTAGACAAAAGGTCCCAACACTAATTAGCAGCATCTAACAACCACTCTAAACATCATAAACTAAGTCCGTCAGCTATGTCAAACAACTATCTATGACAAGAAATCAGCAAAATCTCAGGACTATTGTGTATATATCAACTTTTTACGGATAGAAATTCAATTCTCCGGAGCTTCTAGCTAATTTAGGTTTCATATAACCCCTGCAAACAATATTTTAAATTAAAAGACCAGCCTGATTATTACAGTGTCACTTCTCTATATGCCCTAAAAGATGCTTAAATTTTTCCCATGACATATATAATAAATTCATTCGCATAAAACCAATAGTACTTTTTTTTTTTATATATATCGAAGTTGAAATTCGTTATGGGCAAGCTCATATAAATGGAATAACTTGTTTACTTTTAAAAATTCTTTATTTTGTGGAGAATGAGTTACAATCTGACCTTTTTAAATTTCTATGACTGAACCATTGTAGAGTATTAGAATCCCACCAAATCAAAACTTGGCTGTCTATTTGCCACTCCCATGACTACCTTTTTAAATTCTCTCTTCTGGCCAACTACGTTCTACAATTTCCTTCTATCTCTTTCTTTTCCAAAAAAAAAGGCATTTAACGTCAAGGTCATGACTTTCATCAGATCGCCAAGTAAGTTGTAGTTCCAATGTTATTCCTTGTACTTTTTTTTGAATGCAAATGCAATTTTCTTGATAGGGTCAAATAAATAGGTTAGAATAGCGTCCAACTTTGATGTTTGCTCCTTCACCTTAGACGAATTAGAAACTTGGAGAGAAACGCGTCTGAATTTTGACCCCAAGAGAAATACTAAATATTGACATAGTTGAATTGGAGATCAAGAAATAGAGCACGACTTAATGCGTTCAAGAAACAACATTTACATTCTACCGACATTGTTTTAAATCCGCCCCCTTCCCCCCCTCCCCCCCAAAAAAAAAAAAAAACTAAGATATTCTTCGTGATTTTGTATATTATTTAATCGGAAAAGAGTCAAAAATATTTTTCTACTATGTAAAAAAGATTATTTAAACCCTCCGTTATACTTTTGGTCCAACATTATCTTCAACGTTATAAAACTGGTGCAAAAATACCCTTCCTTCGTTAGTGCCGTCCACGGTGGCCTGACATTTTACAGAGCTATACACCACGTGACATGCCACCTCATTACCGCCTCCAATCCCATTTTACCCTCTTCCCCACTTCTTCTTCCACTACCATCTCCCCCTTTACCCCAACCATAACAGCCACCATACCCTCCTCCACTTGTAGCAACCTTTCAAATGCATTAAGAATATCCACCCATTTTTGACAAAGAAGTATTGCATCTTTCCATCTATCAAATTCAACGGGCCACAAAGATAAAATATTTACAATTATAAAAAAAAAAAAATAGTAATTAAAAGATTCAGAATTAAACTCAATAAAAAGAATCTTGATTTTATAGTAATTGATACATAATTTAACACAGACGATAATTATATTAAGATTTTGATTTTAAAATAAACGTGCTTACGGGCTTCTCATAAAATTAGAAGATGGGCAGCCTAAAACCCAACGTCCTTACATATGCAGCTAAAGGCTAAACCCACAAGTCATTCAATTGTAATTCTCGAAAATTAGCACAAATCCATTCAAAGTGTTTGTGAATATGCCTCAATGAAAGTTGACAACTTTATGTCAAAAACTTATTTACTCAATCCTCGTCAAAATAGTTATTTAGCAGTATTGATAGCCATGGTATGTGCAAAACTATATCACAAATTTCTTCTTAAGTTTTGTTTCAAGGCTTTAATTTTTTTCTTTTGGGATTTTAGGTTTAAGTTCAATTATTCATAAAAGAATGTTAAGGTCCATTAAAAGAATAAAGAATTGATGTTTCAATGTTTGAAGGTTAGATATGATTTTGATAAAGTTTTAATATCAGATCTGTCAGATTTATCTTAGATAGCTTGACATAAAAATAAATTAAAGTGATTGGAGATGGTAATGAGATGGCAAGTCACGTGACATCTACCTCTAAAAAGTCAGGCCATGTGGATAGTGTTGGCCACAATGGAGGGCACGAACGAATTAAGGGTAATTTTGTACTAATTTTATAACGTCGAAAATAATATTAAACCAAAAGTATAACGAAGGATATAAATAATTCTTTTCGCATAATAAATGAGTATATTTGACCCTTCTTATTTAATTGTATGATAACATGAATGTCTTCTTAATTGCATTAATAGAAATGTAGCGCTTTAAAGCAGATACATTTGCACCCACTGTTTTGTACTCCAACTCTATATAGTCAAAAAAAAATATATATATATATATATATATGACATACATTTATAGTTAGTATATGCTAATTACCACAAATAAGTAGCCGATGCACTACTTGTTAAAAAAAACAAAATACGTACTAAAGGGTGCAGACGTGCAGTGATGATGCTCCATATCTACAAACTTTAAAATATTAATTCACCTCTAGTTGGTCGCCAAACTCACATCTTTTAGGCCTCCGCCATTTTGGTCTATGTTGCTAATTAATGGGAAAATTGAAGAATCTATTACATGTTCAGTAGGCTTACTGGCTTTGCTTTTAGTAGCACTAGCGTAGCCTTTACATGGCGGGAGTTAAAGAAAATGAGTTTGGCAAGCCAAGTTCGCCAACTAATTAATTGCAAGAAGTTAATATCTTTGGAAAACCAAAAAAGAGAATGAAGAGAAGTTCTTCAACTGAAAGGATAAGAAATTACAGTAGAGGAAATTCAGGAGAGGTACTTCTAACTGAAAGGATAAGAAATTACAGTATATGCATTTGAATGAGGGGTGGACGTAGTTTTGGCAAACCCGAAATTCAAACCGAAATCTAAATTTTTTGGATTTTTGGTTAGGATTTTCGGATTACGGATTAGATTTTGAATTTGTTTTTAAATTTTTTTGATTTCGGATTGGATATTAGATTTGATACTTCGAATTTTTGGATATTCGAAAGTCCAAAATTTTTATACTTTATATTTAATTCATTATCCATATGCTGATAGTAATAAGTTCAAATACCATACCCATGATATTATCTCATATATATTCAATATTAATTACTAAGTTACTGTCAGAATACTTTTATTTGGACATTGTTTTACCATTGCGACGTATTGGATGTATTAATGTTTTTATTACATTTTATGGTAATAATTTCAACTTGAATATATATTTGAATGATTGCAATGAGAATGAGAAACTTTTCAGGCAATTTAACATGAGTACTTCATTTAGATATACATTTTTATAAAAAGAAAAAACATCTCAACTTATAACACTACTAAAAACCTGTCAAAAAGCGTCCAGAAAAACCAACCAAAATTGGTCGGAATCAAACAAAAACCGACCGATTTTGACCGTTTTCAATTCGTCGAAAAAATAATGGTCGCTAATGCGAGGCAACCACAGACGGTCGATATTTCCGACCGAAGTCAGTCGGTGATTTTCAATGCATTTTGACTAAATAATCTGACACAAAATAAATTTACCAGACGAATTCGGTCAGTATTCTCAAAAATAAATTTTAATTATTTTAAATTAGCGACCGACATCGGTCGGAATCTTAATTATTCATTTATTTAAAATTGTTCATATTCGATCGAAATCGGTTGGTAATATTAAAATATTTAAAATTTAAAATCAAAAATTCCGATTGAAGTCGGTCGGTAAATTTAAATTCCAGAGAAATCAATTGAATATTTCTGACGGACTTTTGTTAGTAAACGGTCTGTTTTCTGGGTAAGTGTTTGGCAGAATACAGTTGTTTTATAGCTGCACCACCTGCCAACAACCAATCATCTATAATGGCAGCATTACATTGCTGTCATTCAACCAATAATAACAACAATAACAATAATAACAATAACAACATCAAAACTGTACAAACAATATTTATAGAGTTTCAAAATACCCAAAAACAAAATGTTTCACAAGTTAAAAGTTCAAACATCATTCAATAAGTGTTTTATACTACATCATCTCCATCTCCATCTCCACTACTAGAAGCTTCATCGTCAGCATGGTTCAAAAGATCACGAGGAGAAGAATTAGCATCTAGGGAAGACTCACGAGACTGGGGAACCAGGAAAGCACCACTAGCAAGAAAATTGGCCAGCTAACCTTGAAGGACATTAAATTGTTGGTCCCTCTTTTCTACCTGAACTTGAAGGGTATCAAATTGTTTCTCTCTCTTCTGTTCTCTAGCCTTTCTCTTTTCAAGCTCTGCTGACAGCTTTGCGATCTTCTTCTCCATAGCCGAGAGAGTCGACCTATCAATTGCCTCGCCCTAGGCGGAAGTCCTTATACCTTGCAATCCAGCCCTGTAGTGTCGAAATGCTCTCTGAAAGGCCGTATGTTATCCCCCCTTTTTAGGACCACCGATAACATCCAATCATATCTTCTGCGCTTCTTCGTCTGAAATGAGCGGTCACTCGCCTTGCTCATTCGGTGATAAGCTCTGAGTGTACTCCTCCACATTAGTCTTGTAGCGACCCTTTTATGTAGAAGATCAAAAATTATTAACTATATAATATTATAAACATTAATTTCAAGTTATAGTAGTTATGAAACTTACATATGTAGTCTCCGCCCGGTCCTCGACCCATCTAGTTGGATATGTCAGTGCCTTCTTCTTCTTCCGGATGTGTCTCCATGAAGAACTCATGAGTCATCTTCCTCCCATATTGTTTTTCCTATAAATATAATAAAACATGTTAACTAAATTAAAATATATAAATATAGTTCAATAACAATAGATTTAAATATTTTAAGGAATTACCAGTAGTCTCCTCGCAGTCCCCATGCCCCTAGCATCCACACAGTTCAAGGAGCCACCTTTCTCAGATGCTCGAGCCTTCTTTCCCTGTTCACTCCTCTTCTCGAATTTTTCAGTGGCTCATTGTCTCAGCAGATCCTCCCACAAATGCGATAGAACCCATGAAGGCTTCTTGTTCTTCTTACGAGCAGAGTAGAAGGAATCGGATAGTCTCTTACGGCATTTGACCTCAAAATTTACAAGAATGACACTGTTATGCCGGTCCTCCCAGGCACACTTAGTCTGCAAACGAAATGTGTAATGTTAGATGAAAATATTATTAATATAATTCTTAAATAGATAAAAATTGTATTAAATCCTTAAATTGGTTAAAGAATTGCTCCGCAAGCTCCGGTGGAAATTCACTCCAAGTCGCATGGGTGCATTATACAATCGGACAAGAGCTTTAGTGATTACCTTTATAGTCTGTTGACTAGGTATGAACCTGTAATATAATAAACAAGACTAGCTATTATAATCCAGCAAAAACAAAGAAGTAATAAATAAATTTTACCATTGTCCTCAGACCTGATGATCGTCCTATGATAACGATCATACCGAACTTTCTCTAGATAATCATCCTCCGATGAATCTGAAGCATGCGTATAAGGGGAGGCACCTTTCTTAGCGCTACTATCCCGAAGGCGAAGTGTAGAAATGCTAGGTGACAAACTCTGTGGAGAGATAAACGGGGTTGCTGATGAAGATGGATGCGATCTAGACCCCTGCTGCGATCCAGACCACTGATGCGATCCGAGTGGCTGAAATCTAGATGGATGCGATCCAGCTGGTGATGAAGCAAATGGAGCAGATGACGAACGTATCACCACATGGCCATGTGACTGATGACTTAGTGGACTCATGTAACTATATGCAGGACCATGTGGAGGAAGTAGGGTATAGCCTTGTGGTGGAGAATGGTAAGAATCTGTTGGGAGGGCGAATGGTAGGTAGTCTGACGAGTAGATGGATGTGGTGGAAAAGATATGTGCCTAGAAGATTATTACCGGCCATCAGAAGCGGAGGGATGCAAGTGCAGAGTGGAAGAAAGCGAGGGTGTAGCATTATCCTCATTATCAATAGGCCTTTTATCCTTCGTAGACCTACCTCGACCCTTATCATCATCTGCATAAATTAAAGAAAATGTTAGAATTGAGAATATAAATTTATATAAGTTGATAGCGCTTGAAAAACTAACATGCTAGTCGTCTTTGAAGTATCCTTCCTTGTCCTAAAATTCTTCCTCTTCACTTATTTCATTTTCATCAGGTGATTCTTCGTCCTCATTTTCTATGATTGTTATTTTCTCCATATCAACTTCTTCTAATATGTGTTGAGGATTCTCCAAGTCATGTTTTAACTGATCATCCACCACTTGATTAACACTTGAGGTATGTTTTTGGTAAGCAACATCTAGCTCATTCTCAACTTTCACCCTACCAACAGGCTTAGTTTTGATTACAACCAACCAATCAGCCTTACCCCTCCCTAATGGATATGGAGCATAATACACTTGCCTAACTTGTTCTGCAATTATAAAAGGATCATAGCAATCATATTCCTTCTTTTTATTTACCTCAATTGTATTGTACTACGAGTGTACATTTGTACCTCTTCTAGGTGTTGGGAAAACCACTTGCATCAAAAAACTATGATCTTCTTATTTGGCCAACCTGAATATGATAATTCTAGAATCTCTTTAATCACACCATAACAATCTGTTTACCCATCCTGGTTGCCTTCACCACCTTTGACACATATGTTATTGCTTTTTTTATACTTGGAGCATTCCTCGATGTGAAATTTATAACCATTTACAAAATACTTAGACATAGTTGTAACCGCTGGTGCAAGTCCCCAAGATATTTCTTTCAAGAATTGATTAACACTGTTGTTTGGATTATTGACCTATATGTGGTGTTAAATAAATCACAAGTGAGCAAGTATATTCACAAGTGACCAAGTATGTATATTCACATGTGAGAATGTATGTAAGATGCACTTACACACTCTTTAAACCATGCCTCAAATGTAGAATATACAACATCATGGCTAAATTGACTCACGAAGTCACTGGGTGACATATTAAAAATTTTGTTAGTTGCATTAACCGAATTAAATAGTAGTCCATGTAAATTAATCTTACATCAACACTTACTTAAGAAAGGGTTGAACTTTCGGACAATTTAGCAACACATGATTTGAAGTTGATTTGTACTCCATACTACTTAAGCCCCTTTTTGATAGATCTTTAGAACCTCAACATGGTTGATTGAATATGGACATTGGTAGATATAATGAATTATTCTCAATCACGATATTGTGCCGATTGGGCCTATTTCTAGCAAATAGCACATGATTGTCGAAGTAGTAAGAACAAAAATGGGCAGTTTCCTTTGCAAGATAGGCTTCGCATATGGATCCTTCCATCCTATTCCTCTATTTAACAAATCTTTTACACTTGACAATAGTCCTACACATTGTCATATTAGACGATAATGTTAAATAAAATTACAAGAATGAATCAAGGTTTGATCATTACCTCTCAAATGGATACATCCACCTGCATTGAACCGACCCTCCAAGTCGTGCCTCGTATACAAGGTGAATTGGAAGGTGTTTCATCACATCAAAGAAATCACATAGAAAAATTCTTTCTAGCTTATTACTGATTATAGGAATGTTCCGATTTATTTGAAATAGGTTTTCTTCCCTTAGTCTGGTAGAACATAAGTCTTGAAGAACAAACTTATCTCTGCGATGAGTTTACAGATATTTTCAGGCAAATCACAAAATGCAATAGGGATTAAAGTTTCCATAAAGATATGGCAGTCATGACTTTTCATATGAGTCAGCTTTCCTTCAACCATATCGGCACGTTTTTCTAGGTTCGAAGTATAACCCTTAGGCATTTTTAGGTTTGTAACCCACTCATAAATCTATCGTCTTTGTTCCCAAGTGAATGTGTTACTGGCACTGAGCTTGAACACCTTATCATCGTTCGCAGACTGCAAATGTAATTCAGGTCGCCTGCAATATTTTTGTAAGTCTAGTCTAGCTTTCGGGTTATTTTTTATCTTATTCTTATCATCCATCACTGTGTTGAACAAATTGTCAAAATAGTTCTTCTCAATATGCATGACATCAAGATTGTGTCTGAGAAAATTATCCTTCCGATATGGAAACTCCCAAAATATGCTCTGTTTTTTTCAGTTTTGAGTAACACCATATCCAAGAAATCTAGAAAGTGAGGCCTCGGTAACTTTAGTAAAGTTCTGAATCCTCCAAATTTCCTCACCTGACAAAATTAGAGGTGGCAAATCATGTTTAACTGTATTCTTTTTGAATGCATTCTTCATCCTTCTGAAGTCATGATCAACTGGCAAGAACTGACGATGACAATCAAACCATGACTGCTTTCGGCCATGTCTCATGCAGTAAGGACATGCTAACTTTCCAGCAGTCATCCACGAGACAACATTCCATACGTAGGAAGATCATTAATGGTCCACATTAAATTAGCATGCAAGTTAAAATTTTGCTTAGTTGATATACCATATATCTTAACTCCATCATACCACAACTGTTTTAGCTCATCAATCAGAGGTTACAAATGTACATCAATCAAACTTTTTGGATTGCGAGGACCGGGAATAACATAATTTTAAAAAATATATAGACTAGTCATATACATTTCAGGCGGAAGATTATACGGCGTAATAAAGACTGGCCAACATGAATATGGTGTTGCAGAAACAGAAAATGGCGCGAAACCATCAGCACACAAACCCAATCACACATTCCTCGGTTCACTAACATAATTCAAATACGTCCTATCAAAATACTTCCAAGCTTCCCCGTCTGAAGGATAACACATAACACCGGGTGGCCTTGTATTTTCATAGTGCCATCTCATATGAGGAGCGGAACTCATCGATGCGTACAAACTCTTTAATCTAGGAATAAGAGGTAAATAATGCATCGATTTCACAACAAACTTCTTCCCGCTGGAAACCAGTTTAAAATGATGTTTTTCACAAAATTTACAACTTTCTAAATCTGCATCACCTTTATAATACAACATGCAACCATCTTCACAACAATCGATTCTCATAGACGAGAATCCTAACTTAGAAACTAATTTTTTAGCCTTATAGAAATCTTCAGGTATGTTGAAAGTTGGGTCAACTAGTTCACTCATAAGGCCAATAAAAGAATCCATTCCCGCTTGAAAAATATTAGTATCTGATTTGATACTTAATAGTCTAACCACAACAGACAATTGAGAGTGCAAACTTCCTTCACTTAGCGGACGACTGGCGGCCTCTAACTGTTCATAAAAATATTTTGCCTCTTCGTTAGGAGCTTGTTCAACACTTTCATGGGATTCAAACTCAAAGTGCATCCCAAAAGCATCCGCAGCCATTTCATGGTATCTAGGATGTTGAATGTTATTCCCCACTGACCCACTACTTTCACCAACAACTATGTTATGAAATACACCATCACTACCATCAACCTCTGCATGATTAGTCCACACAAAATAATTATACATAAACCTCTTTTTATAAAGATGAGTCTTAACATCCTCCGATTCGAAAAAATGCAAACATTTTCACTTCACACAAGGACACCTAATCATCCCTCCAAACTGAAATGGTTCAAGTGACATTGCATGCCTAATAAATTCATTAACCCCTTTTATAAATTCCTCCTTAAAAAACCGACGATTAGGATAATTTCTATTATACATCCAATTACGATATTCCATCTACAAAAAGAACAAGTAAATTGAATGTTATATTAATATATTATTCTAATCCTATCATTAATCATAATTAGACTCGTCAGAATAATCAATTAGTTAAGTCATTCAATTAGACTTATTCAATTTAAATGCATTATTTGAGTTCTATTAAGAACCATAAGTTCTTAATTTAAGGTAGTTCATAATTTATACCTTAAGTTGTAGCAACAACAACATATGTATACTTATATAGCACTACATCTTATATAATTATACATTTTATTTTTAAATGTGTTATAGTAAGTTTTAATCGAATATAATTGAATTTTCAATTGATCCACTGTGGAAGTATTCGAGCAAGTACTAATAAGGTGATCGAGAATAAAACATTCAAGACTATGTGTATGTGTGTATGTGTGTGTGTGTGTGTGTGTGTATATGTGTGTGTGTCTGTATATTGTTAAATATATGTAGATATTGTAAATAACAAATAATCTAATAATAATACCAACCGATATTGTAAATAACACACACATATACGATTTCGGTCGGTATTATTATTAGATTATTTGTTATTTACAATATCTACATATATTTAACAATATACAGACACACACACACACACACACACATATATACATACACACACATAGTCTTGAATGTTTTATTCTCGATCACCTTATTAGCACTTTGCTCGGATACTTCTACGGTGGATCAATTGAAAATTCAATTATATTCGATTAAAACTTTATATACATACATACATACATACATACATACATACATATATATATATATATATATATNTTTGTTATTTACAATATCTACATATATTTAACAATATACAGACACACACACATATACATACACACACACACACATACACACATACACATAGTCTTGAATATTTTATTCTCGATCACCTTATTAGCACTTTGCTCGGATACTTCTACGATGGATCAATTGAAATTTCAATTATATTCGATTAAAACTTTATATACATACATACATATATATATATATAAAAATTTTGTTTTGGAAAAAACTAATTGACCCTGGGCGGGAAAAAATAAAATTTTTGACCGATTTCGATCGGTATACTTGAAATTTTTTAATTAAAACTTATTTTGGTAGATAATATGCAAGTATGACCAGGTCTTGGTCAAAGATTAACCAATTTTCGGTCGGAATTTTTATATGTGTCAGACGTAGCAATTTTTCTTTGTTGTGGGACCACTATTTCTGACCGATTTTGGTCGGTTTTTCTTCCGACCGATTTTGGTCGCTATGCGGTGGACAGTTTTTGACAGTTTTCTAATAGTGTAAGGTCAAAATCGAAAATCCAAAATATCTGATCCAATTCGAGCTTATTTGGATTGGATTTGAATTGTCATTTCACTACTAAAAATCAGGTAAAAAGCGACCGAAAAAAGCGACCAAAGTTGGTCCCTATCAGCCCAAAAGCGACCAAAAAGCGACCACAATGGTCTGGTCAGTATTCAGGTGGTCACTAATCCATAGCGACCAAAGTTGGTCGCCAAATTAGCGACCAAAGTTGGTCGCCTTTTAAAAAATACAGAAAATTAAATTTAGCATTTAGCGACCAAAGTTGGTCGCTTTTTGAAAATTACATAAAATAAAATTCTGAAAAAGCGACCAACTTTGGTTGCTAATGGCGACCAATTGGCGACCAAAGTTGGTCGCTACTGTGCAGAACCAATTTTTTTTTCAGGAAAATAGCGACCAATTGGCGACCAAAGTTGGTCGCTATTTTTGGTATATTTTTTCCAGAAACTGCCTGTTTTGGCAGCTACACCACCTGCCAGTTTTACCAAATTCCTAAAAGAAGCATTTTATGCCATTAAAACAACAACAACGACAAGAACAACTACAACAAACAACAACGAGAATAACAACTACAATAAACAACACATTAAACAACAACATTAAACAACAATAAGGTTTGAAGTTCAAATGAACTTATACATTATATAAGTTGTTATTACAATTTAACGTCTACTAATGTCTACATCGTCATCGCCATCGCCGGATGAAGTGTCATCATCAAGCTGACCACCCGGCGATGATTCACGTGACCGGGGAATCGGAAAAGAGCCAGAAGCCAAGAGAGATTTGA
>MCJB01001849.1:0-13891 GCA_002018475.1 Nicotiana obtusifolia
AACATCCCTGTGCGCGTTCTCGCCATCTATGAGGGAATAAGAGAAAGATACTTAGCATAAAATCAATTGCACGATAGGACATGAAGAAGGAATATTTTCCAAACACCCTATAGCCTCTCGAAGATAAGTGCAGACGTCTCCGCACCGATCCGCAAGACTCTATTAGGCCTGCTCATAACTCGTAAGACCTACGTGAACCTAGTGCTTTGATACCATGTTGTCACGACCTAATTTCTCCTATAGGCCGTGATGGCGCCCAACGTCACCTCTAGGCAAACCAACATTGAACTAATCAAGTGATCTTTTCTTTTAGGAATTAAAAATAGTTGATTTTTAATTATTCAATAATCAAGGAGTGCTAAAGTTAATATAATGAGAAAGTAAACAATTATAAAAGCAAATAGGATGAAGTAATTACTCAAAAATCAACAAGTGTCTACTAGAATAATCTCCAAAACCTGGTGTCACAAGTGTATAAGCTATTAGTAGAATATACAAAAGAATACTACACTACTGTCTGAAGTGAAATAGACAGAAAATGTCGCGACCCAACATCGGGGGCCCGCGACCGGGCACCGAACCCTGCTTGCAGAGTACCGGCGAACCCTGTACATGTCTACCCTTAGCATTCATAAGGTGCACATACTTGCCAACACGGCAATAACGACGTTATACCTGTCAACTATATTGACGTTACCTGGCACAACGATAATTCATAACATAAACATACATTCATCCACAACGTAACCCACTAGGCTATATACAAAACCATACACAATACATGTGATGCCAACTAGGCGACATGATTACACATAGCCCAACTCCTGTTTATACATACACTGACAACTTGTCTAATGAGCCTCTATGGAATTTATACAAAACACTTAGTCGGAACAGGACCCCGACATGCCCAAAAATATTTATACAAAAGCATACCCAAGTATAGCAAGTCCGAAAGATGAACCTTGCTATTTCTGCTGGACTGATATGGTAGCCTACTGTGGAGGAGGATCTTCACCTATCAATCTATTAGGACCTGCAGCACGATATGCAGCGTCCACAAACAAAGGACGTCAGTACGAAATATGTACTGAGTATGTAAGACAGGAATGTAACTGAAACAGTAACATAAACAACATGATAAATCACAATACACATAACAATGGAATTTACCTCTGAGGCATCGTACCTTAGCATATTCATTATGGAACTCATTTCCATCATTTCAGAGATTCAAGACATGTTTCATTATCACAAGTCTGTTACTTTCATACGGGTTCATTATATCCAATGCATTAAGTATTCATCTCTTTAGTTTACACCGGCTTTACTATAGGTTTCTTACCTTCAAGCATATCGTTCAAATACATTCATCATATATTCATTCCATTTGTACAATCATCGCGCATACGTCCTTATAGGACCACAACCAATAGATATGCCTCCACGGGCTCATAATCATAATCATCATTACCATTATCGTTATCACATACAATCACGCACATATGCCTCCTCGGGCTCATAATCATATCATAACTATAATCATAACCTTACCCGGCCATATCAAGCTCGGTCATAGTCATGTGTGCCTCTTTGGGCTCATACTCGGCTATATCAAGCTCGGTCATAATCGTGTGTGCCTCTTTGGGCTCATAACCCGGCTATATCAAGCTCGGTCATAACTACCCGGCCGCAACGGCTCGGTCATAACTACCCGGCCACAACGGCTCGGTCATAACTACCCGGCCACAACGGCTCGGTCATAAACAACTATCACAAGTTGGCTCATTCGTTCACTTCTTCATTACATGGAATCATTCCAATTAAATCATATACAATCATATATGTGCACTTAATTCATAGCAACTCAATCATATATAATCATACTTACATACATTCAATTCATGACAATTCATTCGTGCCTTACGTTCTCTCTTGTCACTTTTATTACTCTCTCTTCTTTGTCGCAACATAGCAATCAAGCATACACGCATTCCTCCACATTATGCATTGCAAATCACATAGCAAGGACAATCTTTCCATAGAGAGAATCTCAACACATGCTAACATACATATACGTTCAATTCATAGCAAGCTCATTCGTGACTTACGTTCTTTCTTGTTATTCTAATTACTCTTTCTTTCTCATCGTGACATAACACTTTAATTCTTACATCGATTGTACTTAATAAGTAACACAATTGCAAACAATAGCAGCATATAGACTCTTCCATAGGAGGGAATCAATATAGGCTTTCTTAGCTTCTAAGAATAGAGTATTCTTTTGGGGCTTCTTTGAGACATTGTATTCGACAAGAATCGTGCAAAAGAAAGAACGGTATAGTCTTACATACCTGGTGCGTATATACTTAGCTCCCGCTTCCAAGCTTATGGAAGTGCGTTCAATCCTTTAATCTACAATTAGGAATAGCCCAATCGTCATTTCATAGTTACTACTATTCTCACCCTTAATTCCTGAAATTCATGAGATGGTTTCCCTTAATTTCTTCCTTTATACTCTTATTAAGCCCATATATGACACATGCAATCCATTATCTACCGTGACCCACTATAATGGTGGTGTTCATCTTAGACCCGCAGATTTTATTTCAATTTCATGTGTTTGGATGATAGGGAACTAATTGGGTGTGTGGGTTCTTTGTAAGAGGTGTTCTTGAGAGCTTTCTAATGTTCTGAGTCTTGTAAAATGAAGAATGAACGAGTGTAGGTCCCTTTTATAGGTCAAAGAGTCAAAACTTCAATTTCAGTCCATTTTCAATTTCGCGATGCAGGGGAGGCCATTTCGCGGTTCGCTTTTGGGTTTCGCGGACCGCGTTTTGGGTCGCGAAATGCGACCCCTTGGTTCTGTCTGACTTCGCGACGGGGAGGGCAGGTTTCGCGGTTCGCTTTTCATTTCGCGAACTGCGAATCTGTCGCGTTTCTTGCCTTGGACATTCTGTCCGTGTTCGCGATGGGAGGGGTGAATTTCGCGGTCCGCTTTTGGGTTTCGCGGACCGCTTTTTGGCCGCTTTTTCGCATGAAGCTTTCTGCTTCAGTTCGCGACGGACTGGGGAGTTTCGCGAACCGCTTTTCTCATTTCGCGGTTCGCTTTTCTCAACCTTGCCGTCGCTTTTTCTCATTTGTTCCTTTCTTTAACTATTTTCAATTCTTTTCAACATCTTTCTTACTTTTAAGCCCTTACACACATACCATATTATAACTCAACTAGTAGATAATATTATATCCTTACGCCTTTCGGTTTCCCGCCCTTTTCTGAACATTTTTCAATATATATATTTCAACCCTTCTTCTTATTCTTAGGCCCATATACACTCGCCATGTTATGGCGTAATCACATGGGTAAATTTACGGGGTATCACAGAAAATAAAGCAAAAGAAATACTTTGGGTGCTGTAGAACGGGATTGGAAGGCAGCTCACCGCAAAATCTCGTGGAATCAAGGATGCGCGCCGGAGTGATAACCAGATGCATCTGCCTCATATCCTGTACGATTAGTGCAGAAGTGTAGTGTGAGTACATAAACATGTACCCAGCAAGTATCTAGTCTAACCTCGAAGAAGTAGTGACAAGGGGTCGACTCCGACGCTTACTATGGGCTAACAATAAAATTATCAAAAATTCCAATTAAACATGGGCTATGTAAATCAACTGAAACTCAATAACAAGAAATAAATAAACAATTCTTCTACTAATAGTAAGTCCCAAATAAATTTTCGTCGTTTAACAATTTAACCCCTCAAGCCAATAAAGCAATATCAAGTATAAGTGGACTCCAAGTATTATCATGCACGAATTATGCCAAGATCGTACGGTCCGATCAAAAATACAAATATACATATTGTGCAATACCGAGGATCGACAGCACGAACCATAGATGCATCTATTAACCTGCCGAGGCGAACAGCCCGCTCCTATGAGAGTAGTGAAATTTACATCGCTCACGGAAATACTTGCGACTCGAGTGAACATAATTTTCTCAAAGTTATTATATAACTCTACAATTCTTTCCAAAAGTAATGAGTTTAAACAGGAAGCTTTATTCAAGACAATTAATAAGCTTAATCAAATAACGGTGTCAACAAAGCATGATGTAAACCTAAGACTACACGGACATCACATGGCATATAGCTACGCACGGACTCTCATCACCTAGTACGTACGTAGCTCCCCATACAAGTAATTTACAACAAAACACACCTAAGGGAATGAGTTCCCTCTTACAAGGTTAGAAAAGAGACTTACCTCGTCTCAAAGCTCACTTTCTGGCCTCCAATTCACTCTAAAGCCTCAACTCGGTGCCGAACTATCCGAAACTAGTCAAATGTTGTACAAATCAATCAATGTATGTTCAAAAGTACATATTCTAACCATTAAAGTAATTACTCAACCCCAACTGAAGGATTCCTAAAATTCACTCCCCGGGTCCACGTGCCCGAGTTCCGAAAATTTCCAAAAAATGCTGTTACCCATAACTTTCATGAATTTAAATATATGATTTTCACTAAATTCCCTAACCATTTTCGTGGTTAAATCCCATTTTATCAAAAGCCTAGCTTTTTCATCTAAACTCATGATTTCCACAAATTTACATGTTAAAATCTACCCATAATCTATGTATTAAAGTCACATTAGGTGGAAATTACATACCTTCAATTGCTAGGTTGAAATTCCCCCTTTTTGAAGCTCCAAAATCGCCCAAGAGTGTAATAAATGAACCCAAAAATGGCAATGTCCCGATTTTTAAAACACACTACGCAGCTACCCGCTTCTTCGCGAATGCGGAACAGTCCTCGCATTCGCGAAGGCAAACGGTCAGGCCCAGAAAAGCTTGGCCTACGCGAACGAGACCAAGGACTAGCGAATGCGGTGGCGCACCAGCCCTGCCCTACGCGAACGCGAGGGCACCTTCGCGAACGCTAGAAGCAATTGGCACTGACCCTCCCAGGTCCCTTCCTTCTACGGAAACGTGATGGGGCCTTTGTGAATGCGCAGGCATGTGACCTCAAGGATCCGCGAACGCAATCCCGTTATTCACGAACGGCGAAGGGAAAATTGCCCCACTGCCCAAATCCTTCACCGCGGACGCGTGGGTCATTCTGCGTTTGCAAAGAAGGAAACCAGAACTGGGATTTTTGATTTTCCTACTCAGCTCCGGGCGGTCCGAAACACCCCCGAGCCACTCGGGACCCTATCCAAATGCACCAAGTCCATAAACCTTACACGGACCTGCTTGAACTCTCGAAATGCATAAACAACAACAAAACCAAGAATAGTACCCCAACACCAAATTGAATTAAGTTATGAACTTCTAGTTTTTAAATCGCTCCGAACGCGTCGAATCATACTTAGACTACTCGGAACTACACCAAATTTTGGGTGCAAGCCTTAATTCCCGATCTCAGAATCCCAAATTGGACCTCGATAATACCAAAACCTAAAAACCTACTTCAAACAAAATTTAAAGAACTTTAAAACCTTCAAAGAGCAACCTTTCACTATTAGGTGCCGAAACGCTCTCAAGTCACCCAAAAACCGATCCGAACACACGCCCAAGTCCAAAATTATCATACGAATCTATTGGAACCGTCAAATCCTGATTCCGATGTTGTTTACTCAAAACATTGACCAAAGTCAAACTTAGCCATTTTAGTCAACCCGAACCCTTCCAAATCCCGAACTAACCATCCCCCCAAGTCATAAATAGTAAAAGCACGTACGGGGAGTCTTATCTAGGGGAACGAAGTTCTAGAAATCAAAACAATCGGTCGAGTCGTTTCACAAACAATGTGCAAATAGATCAAAATATATTCTAATACCCATAATTAATCAATTTAAACAATTCCCAACTCCGCTCGAAAAGTCGATAATGTCAACCCTCGGGCCCACATGCCCGGATTCCGAAAATATTCAAAGATAAACCTTATCTATAACACCACGAACTCAAATATGTAATTTACTCCAAATTCCATGTCCAATTTCGTGGTCAAAATCCAAAAATACCAATTTTCTAGGTTTTCTACCAAAATCCCCAATTTCTACAAATTCTCATGCTTAATTCCTTATATAAACGATGTATTTAACTCACAATGTGAAGAAATCACTTACCACATAATAGTTGATGAAGATGGCACTCAATAAGTGCTCCAAAATTGGGTCCCATGGACGAAATGAAGTGGGATTGAGCCTAACCCTCGTTTTAAAGAAACACACTACCCAGCCCGACCGTCGCACCTAATGGTCCAATAGCCACTTTTGCGGCTCCGCACCTGCTTTAAATCCATCACAGATGCGGCTCCAGCTCAACCTAACAATCCTCGCATCTGTGTCCAATGAAGCACATCTACGCTTCCGCTTCTGCGGCCCTCAAGCGCTTTCTATGCTCGGGCACCTGCGAGTATATGCATGCTTATGCGGCCCAGGTCTTTTGGCCAACCTCCACTTCTGTGCTGCCCCATCTGCTGTCCCAGCACTGCCCAGCCAGGGTCCGCTCCTACGCTTTCCTGGCCGCTTTTGCTGCATCGCACCTGCGACCCATTTTTCCGCTGGTGCGACCGGAACTCAGGCCCTTCAGCAATACAACAAAGCTCCAAATTGATCCACGACTTGTACGTAACACACCCGAGGCCCCCGGGACCTTAACCAAATATACCAACACGTCCCAAATTATAATACAAACTTAGTCGACGCATTAAAGCACGTCAAACAACATCAAAATAATGAATCGTGCCTCGGATCAAACTTATAAATTTTCAAATTTTACACAAAGTCATAAATGACATAATTGAAGCTATTCTAAGGATCAGAACCCCAAACAGACATTGATAATATCAATATCCACTTCAAATCAAACTTAAGAAATTCTTAAACCTTCAAAATTCCAATCTTCTATAATAAGTGCCGAAATGCTCCTGGGTGATCCGATACTCAACCTGAACACACGCCCAAGTATGAAATCATCATACGAACCTATTGGAACCTTCAAATCCAGATTCCGAGGTCGTTTAATCAAAATTCAAATCTTAGTCAATTCTTCCAACTTAAATCTTTCAAAATTAGAATTTTCTTTCCAAATCAATCTCGAACTTCCCAAAATTCAAATTCCGACCATACATACAAGTCATAATACTTGAAGTGAAGCTACTCAAGGCCTCAAACTGCCAAACGATGCGCTAGAGTTCAAAACAACCGGTCGGGTCGTTACATTCTCCCCCACTTAAACATACGTTCATCCTCAAACGTGCTAAGGACTGCTCCGGAGGTTTCTAAAATCACTGTTTAACACCTCGTGCACCTATCTATGCCACCACAATCTAGTAGGACACATTAGCTCGACTTAGACTAAAGATCCTAGTCAATAATCCTTAGGACCAAATTCCAACCTCAAAATTTCTCTACAGGTCCTGATTCTAACATACGAACACCGTATCAATCACCACGCACTGTGCCAAAACATGATCATGTACCTATGATGAAATCACACCATGCACCACATAAGTCCTTTGCCCACAATAACATCCTCCGACCACAATAGCCGTAATTTCACGACTCTGATGCCCGAAATACATCTCATGATGCATATAAATCTTGTTCCAACTCTCGCAATGCTGCCACGATGAAAGAGACATATAGAAACTCATAACCACCTGCTGAACCAATAATTCATGGAGTCTCTCCTCCTGACAAGAACCATTACCTCATTCTGAACTAAATAATAATATTTTCTCTTTAATGTACCTTATATTAATCTGATTGCACTAATTCCAGGTCCAATAATCTCGTCTCCCGCAGTACAAGCTGCTCAGGCAATAAGCCATCTTGGACACTGCTAGAAATCTTATATGATACCCACAAAGCACTAACAAGCTACAACTCGAATGTGATACATAAGGAAGAATGAACTCTGGAGAAGGACTACCCAGCCCGCATAACGAATAAAACGGCCGAATAGACGATGTGAACCTACCTCAGGGATAAAAACAAGGCGCACAAAAACAGTGTAAGGAACTATGCTCAACATCTCGTTGTTGCGGTGTGCAAGCCGATTCGACATGACGCTGTTGCGTCGTGCAACCCGATCCACATAACATGCCCGTGGCGGCCTGCCACCCATCCAAAAATATACCAGTGCATGCCACCCGATCTGCACATAACATCAAGAAGAAAAACACACACATTAAGCCGTAACGCATATACTTACGAAATACCCGAATATCGACCACAAGCACGTCAAGCGCATAATACGAACTCTGGGGAGACAAATAGCACATACGCTACGAAACCCAAGCATAACTAAGGTGCAATGATGACCTGCATCTCGAGAACCATCCTGCTCACATAACACCACAAGCTACACGAGACCTCAATACGTGTGCGAATAATCAAGCCGCCTCACAACCCACATGGCACAATAGAGATTACACGGAATAGCTGATGACGGGAATAAAATCCCATGCTCGACGACTCCTCCGCAAGCAATGCTATGAGGAAAGAACACATCCGATCTAACATAGAGCACACACTCACATTAGACCCACCAACGCATCTCACACCGATTCTGTCATACCATACTGGGCTAATAACCTTCCAAAGATCCACAATGGTCCTGTTCATGACACATAAGAACAGTCGTCAAATCCGAAACAAACTCACACGATCCACAGCCCAAGGAATAGGACGCCTCTCAAGCATAAACTCTCATTTGCAATATTACCATAACCTCTCTACTTGGTTTTAATCTTTCCCAATCAAATGACTAACATGTCACGCTTATACAATCTTCTTGTGGGGCAGGCTCACACGACCTTCCGCACCAGGTAGCATAATCTGCACCTCCATACCACCAACCGTACTAACTCTGTAAGGCAAATCACAATCCGCAAATCAATACATAATGCCTCTTCCACATAACACCATTCTCAGGTGACACTAAGATAACGCCAGCTTACTCTAAACATCTGAATTCTTCCCTGCTCATCCGAGCTCGTGACATTCTTATCAACACCGAACCGCAACCTTGATCCTCAACTTCCAATTCCCATGCCGCTTACTGCACCCATCATGCCGCTACACGAGAGTACAAGAATTCATCATAATCCCTGAACTACTAGTAGAGTGAACACTTCATTGGCTAGAAACCTCTCACTTAACTTATTTCTGAAGAACCAATGCAACACGCAACTGAATTTCCCAATCGCAGAAAATACAAACTTCAAGTCGTGATCTAGACCGTCATGACTCTTTCGGAATCCATTTACACAACAAGACTATTTGAATCAAATACCTCCCAAATCAATCAAGTTATGTGGCTGTCAAGCCCGCACGTATATCCAAACCACATGTATAACTTCACACGCCAAAGGAACTGATCATTGCCATAACATGCTGATTCAACCATTACTAACCGACCCAACTTCCCAACTTCTTTGAATTTACTTTGGACTTCCCTCATAAATAATAATACCTCCATTCAAAACATACGAACACAATCTGCACGCTTCCCGAATGACCCAAATCGCGAGACTGCATCGTCTCGATAACCATGAACCATCTTATACCCTTCTCAAGCGCACAATAGCATCTCCAACTGGTACACCCATTTTGCAAGACCTTATGCGAATCCGAAGCTATTTCTTCCTTTACTCTAATACTGCACTGCATACCCGACGATGACATAGAGCATTCCAAGTTTCATTCGCAATCCACTGCGAAAACTCGGTCCTTAACCACACAACAGACTCGAAATCCTTAGGCATTGCACTTTAAATTCATGAACCCACTAGGACCATTATCTAGAGCCACCACTCTGACCTGATCCTGAACATAACCAAACTCTGACGCACTGCGAGCACATGAACACCCTCTCAAAGAAGCAACCGGTTGAATTATTTTCCTTGTACATTACATCCACAAGAAGCGTAAATTTCGAGTCTTCTCAAATCCTGCACCTCAATCGATAAGGCGAAGTATAGCACACATTCATCGAGTTCCTTGTTTGAATTACTCCTGACATGTCCTTTTTCCTAGTCATAATTAATCCACCAACACATCGATTACCAGAAACCGCGCAAGCAGACAGCCACGCGATCCAATCATAGATGGTGGGGCTCCCCCACTTAGCTTTAAGCTACCATCACATAATGTAGAGCCCACAATGATTCCTCTTTCTCAATTACCAACAGTACATTCCAAACTCGAAGTCATGTTGCATCCCAATGATAATTAAGTTTTCACACCCCTCTTCGTTTCAAGAAAACTTCTTTCTGCCATATTCAATGTTTCTCCATATAGTAACCATCATTCCAAATAAAATCTGGAGAGCAAATCACCTTCCATGACGATTCCCAAACCGTTCTACATTTTCTCAAGGCACGCGACTATCCTACCAAAGAATCCATATGCTAATTTGCCACTCTTACTTCGGTTAAACCATCTACTTAAAGCAAATTCTCGACCTCTGCTTTTTATACTTGACCTGCTAGTACTTCAACTACCATGAGACACTTCCAACCATGTCCTCCTTCATACTTTCCTGCCCAACTGCTGCCTCTTACCAAATCCATATTTGTCGTACATGAACTAATAAATTGCTACCAACTCTAAACCTTCTGGAAGATCATCTTTCTCGAGCTATCAATATTAGAATCACAAATTCGGTTTGAAACCGCTACACACCACTATCTCTGATAACCGTGTCTTAGGCACCATTTCACAACACCCTGCCCGGGACAAAAAAAAAAATCAAAGAAGACCATAATACCGGCAAATCTTTAATGCATTCCAACAAGGACGACGATACGACATCACAAACGAGAGTTCCACCACGCTCGAAAATATCAAGTCTCATTACTCCATCAACTAAAGCTTGAACGTCCATAGTCCGATTGTCTTTCCTTTGCTGGAATTAAATGCTAAACCTCTAAATCATGCAATAAAAGATCCTCCTTTCAAGTCATTCATTATCTCGACACATAGACAAGCACCCTACCATTACACCAACACTGTGTGATAACAACACATGAACATCATAGCAATCCGTGCATAGCCTTAAAACTGTAGGAAGTACAGATACTGAACTGAAACAACATAACACCCTCCCGTAAGGCGACGATAATAGCCTGGCCGAACACGCAGGGAAAAGCATCCTGCACCACGTCTACAGTACCAATTCAACTCCTGGACGTCCAAGTGAAAACAAGCCCTTGACGTCACATAAGATTAGGTAGGAAGGAAATGGAGGCATAAGCTCCAATGAAATCAAACCACACAAAGAAGAATCAAGAAGGGAAATGCTCCTAACAGTCCTGTAGCCTCTTGAAGAAAAGTATATACGTCTCTGCACCGATCCGCGACTCTACTAGACTTGCTCATGACTCCTGAGACCTAAGTGAACCTAAAGCTTTGATACCAAGCTGTCACGACCCAAAATCCACCATAAGTCATGATGGCGCCTAACGCTGCCGTTAGGCAAGCCAATGTTGATTTATCAATTTACTTACTTATTTTATTACTTCCGAAATCATAATATCTATTACTTAAATAGTATAAAATGGAATTTACAGGGTAAAAGGATAATAACCACGTGAACTACAATAACGAACAACTGGTAGGAACCCCCAAAACTCAGTGTCACAAATGCACGAGCTTTTTCTAAGGAGTACAATAATTAATAATATGAAACCTATCCCGAATGTAGTAAGAGAATAAAATAAACGGTACAATGGAGACTCGGTAGACTGCAATGCATAGCCTGAAATGCAGCTCACATAAAGGATCCTCAACAGGTGTGCCTATGCGTCAAGGTGATCATCAAATGAACCTGTCAAATCCTGCACATTTAGTGCAGATGTGCAGCATGAGTACGTAAATCATCGCATACCCGGTAAGTATCTTGCCTAACCCCGGAGAAGTAGTGATGAGGGGTCGACATCAACACTTATTAAAGGTCAATAAAACAATGTAATAAAACATAAGTAGATATGAGGCATATGTAATGATGGAATAAATCTGTAAGTTACGTAATCTTCCAATTTCTTCTTTCAAAGAATAGATTTCTAAATCTTGTATTCTACCTTAACAGCTAAGAGAAATATCAAGTGTCATCATCAAATAAATAAGGAATACCATATAAAATGCCGGGCATCAATTGAGAGATTAGCTCGTGAATATTTGGACTACTAGCGATAAAACGCACGATTTTGGTGAGGTTGTTCGGCCCGATCCAGAATAATATGTACACTACCGAGGGTCAAGCGGCACTAACCATAGATACATCTATATACTACCGAGGCGTTCGGCCCGTTCACCTCATGCATACGTAGCACCCACAACTAGTTGCACATAACAATAAATATCACCTAGGAGATAGTTTCCCCCTCATAAGGTTAGACAAAAAACTTACCTCATTCGGAAGTTCCATAACTGGCTCTAAGGTTTATGTAACGCCTCAAACTAATGCCCGTCGATCCCAAACTATTCAAACAATGTGTAAACCAATCAAAATATATTCTAATTCACATAATTAATCAATTTAAACAATTTCCAACTCCGCTCGAAAAGTCGATAGAGTCAACCCTCCGGCCCACGTGCCTGGATTCCGAAAATTTTTGAAGATAAACCTGACCCATAAAACCACGAACTCAAATATGTAATTTATTCAAAATTTCATGTCCAATTTCGTGGTCAAAATCTAAAAATACCAATTTTCTAGATTTTCTACCAAAATCCCCAATTTCTACAAATTCTCATGTTTAATTCCATACATAAACCATGTATTTAGCTCACAGTGTGAAGAAATTACTTACCCCATAATAGTTGACGAAGATGGCACTCCAAAAGTGCTCCAAAATCAGCTCCCGCGGACGAAATGATGTGGGATTGAGCCAAACCCTTGTTTTAAAGAAACTCAATGCCCAGCTCGACCTTCGCACCTGCGGTACATAAGCCGCTTTTGCGGCTCCGTGCCTGCAAAAAATCCACCGTGGGTGCGGCTCCAGCTCAACCCAACAGTCCTCGCATCTGCGCCCCCTGAAGCGCATCTACGCTTCCGCTTCTGCGGCCCTCAAGCGCTTCTGCACTTGCACACCTGTGTGTCTATGCCCGCTTTTGCAGCCCAGGCCTTTTGGCCAACCTCAGCTTCTGCGCTGCCCCATTTCGCAAGTGTGGTCCCCCTTCTGCTGCAAAACAACCGCATTTGCGGTACCAGCACTGCCCAGCCAGGGTCCGCTCCTGAGCTTGCTTAGCCGCTTTTGTAGCATCGCACCTGCGGCCCATTTTCCGCAGGTGTGATTGCACTAGAACTCAGGCCCTTCAGCAATACAACAAAGCTCCAAATTGATCCGCGACACATCTGGAACACACGCGAGGCCCCCGGGACCTTAACCAAATATACGAAGACATCCAAAAATACAATACGAACTTAGTCGAAACTTTAAATAACGTCAAACAACATCAAAATCATGAATCGCGCCTCCAATCAAACTTATAAATTTTTAAATTTTCAAATTCTATATCTTGTGCCGAATCGTATGAAATCAAATGACTTCAAATTTCACACACGAGTCATAAATGACATAATGAAACTATTCAAAGGCTTGTAACCCCAGACAGACATTGATAACATCAAAATCCACTTCAAACCAAATTTAAACAATTCTTAAACTTTCAAAATGCCAACCATCCATAATAAATACCGAGATGCTCCCAGGTGATCCGATACTCAACTCGAACACACGTCCAAGTCCCAAATTAACATAGAACCTATTGGAACCTTCATATCCCGATTCCGAGGTCATTTACTCAAAAGTCAAACCTTAGTCAATTCTTCCAACTTAAAGCTTCCGAAATTAGAATTTTCTTTCCAAATCAATCCAGA
>MCJB01001850.1:0-10345 GCA_002018475.1 Nicotiana obtusifolia
ATTTATGCCCTAGGGACTGAATGCATACCAGGAACTAACACAGATGCAGAAACGTTAGCAATCTTAGAAGCATTGAGATACTCCAACTTGCATAACATCACAAAGATTTGGCTAGAAACGGATTCCATGCTCTTAAACAATATTATCAACGGCAAATGGAACCCCCCTTGGAGTATAGCTGAGCAGATAGAGGAGATTCTCCATTTCAAAGACTCTCTGGATCTAAGAATATCACACACGTATAGGGAAGGAAACAAGCTTGCGGATCACATTGCTAATCATGCTCTTAATTTTGGAAGAATTGAATGCCACCATTTCAATCAACTTGACTCTACTGGGAAAAGAATTTTGAATGCAGACAAGCTGCAATCCCCCTACCTAAGAATGAAAATCCTTAATTCATAAAATAAGAATGCTACACAATATGATACAACTACCCTTTCTAACTCTTTTGCTTCATGTGCAGAAACAGGAAAACATTGCTGAAACATCAAAGAAAGGAACCAAGCAGCAAGACTGGAGCAGCAAAGCCTTTCTGGAAAGGAGGAAACACAAAGTACCAATGACATACAGTGCACAAACCACACCTCTTGCTGCCTCCAACGTACCAAATCAATCCCTGCTGACAGTAACTGAAAAACTGGAACTATTGGCAAAACAACATCAGATGTTCAGCCTATAACAATGGCAAGATCAATTGCGAGCAAGGTAGCAGTTGATTGTAGCAGGAGAATCCCTACATCAGCAACACAATGGGCTCTAATTCAGCAAGTACAATGGAGAGGAAAGCAACAACCAAAAGCTCACTGCAGCAGCAGCAGCAACAGACATCTCACCAGGGCAAAAGCAATGTACTGGATGGCACAAAATACCAAAACAAATGGAAATGCTGGAATAGCAGCACTGGAAATAACAGTAGCAGGGAAACATGCCAAGGAGTTGCAGCTCGCAAATGCTCTAAACAGCCAACAAAACTCAACAAGGCAACTGGGCATACTGGGAAGATTGTGGAGCACACAGCTGTCTCTGAACACCAGTTTAGAAACAGAAACAACAGAATACTATGCAAAGAAATCACAACTCAATGAATACAGAGAGCAAGCAACAGCATATAACAGAACAACTAAACTCACAGGGAAGTACATGAATACACAACTGATTATTTCCAATACACTGCTATCTCACATATTTCCTTTCACACCTCTGAGTTCTTTAAGTTTATCTTTGCAAATTGAAACAATAGCAGCAGAGAGACATAGCAGTCATCGAGGCCCAACAAATCAACTGGACACAAAGAGCAGTCACTGGAGCAAACTCCCTTCCAAGAAGCATCTGGCAGCAAACTCATGCAGGAACAAGGACTACACACCAGAAGAGCAGGGAAAAAAGCTATCAGCAACAACATAGCAGTGCCTTGAACCAACAGTCAGCTTCTCTAATCCCGGCAGGCAGCAAGAACTCAGGGCCAGATCATACACCAATGAGAACAATGAAACTCAAGCCTCAACAATACAAAACAACAAAAGAAAGCAGCAAAATCAGAGAAGGAAGCAACAGATCAGCTGCACAATCTGAAATATCCACACAAAGACCTCCCAACAGCGCAAAGTTTCATCAACTGGATTTGGTACTCATAACAACAGGAGATGCTTCTTATAGGGGTAGGTATTGGCGCAATTGTTTTGTGTGGTATTAGCACCACCGGTGCTCATTCTATTACAATTGCTCCAATCACCTTCTACCTATAAAAACATCATCCCCCACAGGCTTAGCATAATATACATCCAGGACAACTACAGCTTTCCCTTGTATGCCAGAACTGACCCAACTTCACAAGCAAAGGAACAAGGAACCAAAAACATATCCACAGAGCAGGATTTATGTACAAATGACCTAGATCCTTTAAAATATCTTTTTTGTATAGGACTCACTACTTACTATCAAGGTATCTATAGTCAACAATTTAGAACGACTAGATACATGTACTTTTTTGGTGAGGTAGGTTTATGTCCCCCTCTTTTGTAAATTTTTGCTAAGCTATCAATAAATAACTAATTTCAACCAAAAAAAAAAAATAAGTGTATCGGTGCTCTGAGTCAGAGTCCCGATTTTCTCTTGTGACTCAGAGACTGGTTCATCCAAAGAAACCACTCAAGCTTGGAGGGTCTCCTTTTCCGAGGTCAGCAGATCGGTCTTAGCTCTCCATTCGTTGGTCTCTACTTTGGCCTCGCTCAAATGCGAATCGAAATTGATTTATTCGGTCAAGTTGCTGCCCTATCTGGTCGAGTGTATTAGCATTCTCCCTGCGCATAAAGTCTAGCTCAACCCGAAGGGTCGACATCTCCCCTTCGAGTCGCTCACGACGTGCCTTTCTTCCCTTAGTCAAAGAAAATCCTCATGATGAAGCACCAAGGCCTACGAATATAAAAGAAAATAAGACAGTTAGTCCAGATTAAAAAGTAAAATGGCAAACACCGAACAAAGCCTGTAAGAAGTTTTACCTTAGTTGATGCCTGTTGAGCTTCATTGAACAAGCAGGCCTCATCCACCTCGTCCATTGCAGCCTGATCTTCCTCGGTTACTAATACGCTCAAATTACACTTTAATAAATAGTGTAAAGCGGTCGATGTCAAATATAATAACCCAACAAGGTGGGGGTCGAATCCCACAGGGAATAGGTGTGAAAAGGTTACTTGACTAGTGTGTTACTCGACTAAAGTCGTAATTCTATCCAGTTAACCGTAACAAGAGTATGAATTGAGTTTGGTTTTAGGTAAAGGCTAATTGAAATGTTGAAAATATAAATAATTTGATTAAAGAAACCAAGGTTGTGTCCCCATTAATGAAGTGTAACGCTATCGGTGTTAATATGATATATTTCTAATGGAAGGTCCCTTTTGATAGCAAATGGTGTCTAAGTGACTACCCAATATTTTCCAATAGTTAGGTAGTATTTTCTTTTTATGATTTTTCCAAATATAAAAGAGTTACAACTAAGAACAATCAATTTATGCCAAATAAAACCCACTTATTCCTGAGCGATTTTATTAAACAAGGTTTAAAGCCTTGAGTCTTTGATATTTACTTCTACCAAATTCTACCCCACTTTTCCAAGCAAAGATAGAATTTAACGGCAGTTGTTAATGTTTGCAACCACCAAAAATAAATGAAGAATGAGAAGTAAATAAATATCAACCAACCATTATATATAAATTCAATGTTAAACACCCATTAACATAACATCCATTTAGGGTCCACAATCTTAGTATTTAAAGTTAGCTACTCATACTAAAATATGAAAACAAGAGAATATTAAATGTCATAAAACTTACAAAGTGAAAGATTCTTGACCCAAAAGCTTCCAAAAGAAAGGAATATTAATGCCTTGTATTGTAGCTTCAAAGTCTGACAAGATCTATTTATAGAGGGCCAAAAATCGGGACAAAAATCGGACCAATCTGCCCTGAAGATATTATGCGACCGCATTTCTGTCACATAACAGAGCGAGCCTCAAGTTCACACAATTGATCTATTTGAAAGGGTATAGGCTATGTACAAATACACATGCTTGAGACTAGACAATTATACCAACCCGGTCAACATGTTTCATTTTACTGTCCTGGTTTTACTATTACACCCTTGAAACAGAACCCGGCAAACAAAAAAATAAGGGGAATTTATTGCTAATTACTAAAGATGGACAAATATCTACTAGTTTTTAAAGACAACTTATGTACGAAAATCACAAAGCACTAATATATACAAAATCACGAATAAAATACATATGAGTACATAAGTTTGTTCATAAAATAAATGTATGAATATGCACAACAGTTGCTAATGTCGCAAAAGTACAGACAAGGCTACCACCCCCAACCAAAAGCATGCCTTGTCCCGAATGCATATGAACATAGAGTAGAGTTGAAGGGGCTCCCTGGGGCGCACTAAGCGCTTTGGGAGTCGGTAGCCGGCTGACCCTCTGATGCTGAAGCCTGAGGAGTGACCTCCACTTATGAAGGAGGGATCTCTGACTGGTCGGGAACTGGAGCTGGGGCCTGTGAGCTGCTAGCCTCGCCCGCTGATGGCTGAGTGGCCGATGGGTCGGCAGGGGCGGCCAAATCTGCTAGCGAGTGTGCTATCGCCCTCTGAATGTCTGCTTGCTCCTCATCCTCCACTGTAGGAGCAACAATTTACTTGCCCTTCTCCTAAGGGCCATCATCCTCCGTGGACCATGAATCCTCTCATCTTCCCCCTCGTCTGCGTCCTCACCCTCGGACTCTGAAGAGTGTCCAAAAGTCTCCTCCTCATGAATATCAATTCGTACAGGAGGAGCTGGAGGTTGGGAAACCCCGACAGTCTGAGGTGCAATGTCTGCCATCATAGTCGTGAAATCAAGACCCAAGTCGGGTGCAGCTGTGTCTGCTCCCTGCTCACCATCCTTGGGCAGGAGGGATGATAGATCGAACTCAAAAATTTTCATCTTGTGGAGCTCGGTCTTCATAGAAGAAACCTCCTCCCGTAGCTGAGGCAAACCCCTAACCTCACAGTGCTCTATCTTTTCAACCCTTAACTCAAGCTGGTGCAAGCGATCCCCATACAGTGTTTGTTGTTGTTGGAGAGCTGTCACTAAAGTTTGTATAGGAGTCAAGGCTTGTTTGATGAGGTTGGGCAAGGTCTTCAAGAGCTGGTCTACCTTGGCATTGGTATTCTTGGCAATGAGACCAAGCCTCGAGAGGGCTGGCAGTGCAGAAGAAGGCTGACCAATGGTGGACTGAGAGGCAGGCTCTAAAGCAGAAGTGAATGCCACTGGAGCCTGAGGAGGCACAGGAGTCTGGGAGTCGGGCACCTGAATTGGAGTCTCTGATGGGGCAACAACATCATTAATACGCGTGATGTCTATGTCCCTCATTTCCTTCCCAGTCTTGTTAGAGTGTTGCATGAGAAGAACCTTCACAGCTTTACAGAGGGCTGTGATCAAGCACGGAAATGGAAGCGAGGTAGCACGCTGCTTTGCCCAGATATCGAACTCTTGGAATATCAGAGTTCCCACATCAATCTTGATGCCCGCCATGATACATGCAATGAGGAGAGCCTTCTCATTGCTTATATCAGTCTCGTTCTGGGACGGTATCAAGCAGGAGGTAACAAAGCTGAGCCAGAATCGACCCTCCCTTGTGAGATCCTACTTGTATATCTTATACCCAGGGTTGATCCAAGCAGGGGTACCCTTTGCTATCACCGACGCAATCCACCCACACTCATTTTCCCTATTTGCATACTTGGCATCGTACTCAGCTGTGCCTGTTCACCAGTCGGAGAAATATAACTCATTAATCACACTCTTCCTCTGAACAAGTACGGTGCCAGTAAAAATTCTATTGCGTTTGTGGTGCACCGTCCTGGAGGCTCCATAAGATGCATTGAATTCACGGATCAGGGACTCATTATACTCCGTAGGGGCCTCAGTAAAGCACTCCCATTTTCTTGCTTTTATATTGTCGATGATGTGGGGGTACTGTTCTTGTAGCCCGTTCAAGCTCAACTGCTTCTCACCCAGGATTTTTCGTTTGGTGAGTCCTTCTCTGTATAGTTCCTGGAGCCTTCAACCCCAAATCGAAGGTGAAAGTCATCTCCCTGTTTCATTCTTGCCTCGGCCTGAGATTGACTGAGGGCAAGAGTTCCTCTTCATCAGACTGGGAGGTGCTTGGCACATTGGATTTCGTTCGTAATCGTTTTGCCTGTGATGTGTGACGACCGAAAGGTGCCCTTTTCTTGGCTGCATGCTTTTGGGGAGCCATATCTGTACAAAGGTAAAATGTGAGTGACATTGTAAGCAACAGTGAAAAAAAAACAGAAGAATTCAAGGAAAAAGTAAACAAAATGCGACATGGTTTGCGGTCGCATAACCACTATGCGGACCGCAAACTTGTCGCAATCTTGACTGTGCAGTACTGGACCTCAGTCTGCGAAGGGTTATGCGATCGTATAACCACTATGCGAACCGCATAATCATCGCAGAATTGATTTGCACACACACAAACAAAATAACAAAATGCGATCGCAAATTCCACCGCAAAGTGGGAAATGCAATCGCAAAACAACCGGAGATAGCAAGGTTTTAACTGGGTGGTCTATTTCTATTTGCGGTGATGTTGCGGTCCGCATATTAATTATGCGATCGCAAATGTCACCGCATTTCGTCATCGTCTTCAGGAGACTAGGGTTTAAGGATGCAGCCAAAATGCGGACCGCATTCTGATTTTGCGGGCCGTAAATGTCTTTGTTCTCCACGATTCAGTTCATCCCCCAACAATAGCAGTCCTATGTCTCTCTACCCAGCACCCCAGAAACAACCCCGATATATACAAGCAACTACGGCAAGCAACAAAATCAAAAATGCAAAACGAAAACAAAGAAAACCACAGAAAAGATATAAGTGAACTTGAGGAGATCGGGACACATACCAATGAAGAAGAGTACGAGAAGTATGGAGATTTTGAACGGGTATTCGTCCTTGGTACGATTCGATCTCTGTTTGCCTCACTTTTCTGTTCGTTCCTTTTTCTCTTTTGTTTTTTTCTGTTCGTTTTTCGTTTTTCTTTTTATTTTGTTTTGCGCTGTTTTGAAGGAGTGAAATATGAGAGAATGCGATGACGTACCTGGCACTTTTGCGATGGGAAAGTCACCGCATAACATACTATGCGACCGCATACGTGTTACGCTGTGGGTTCTGCTGAAGGGTTAACAATGCGAAGCACAATGCGATCGCATAATGTAAATGCGGTCCGCAAAGTGCATTACCGTGTCGCATTATGATCAACGTTTTTCGCCAAACTTACTGCTTTAGTTTGCGTCTGAAATGCGGTCCGCATCTGTGCAGCAAACTTCACGCAGTGGTTTTTCTTCCTTTTTTTATGCATTCCTTCCCAGTGTTGTAGTCTTTTTAATCCCTTGCACTCTAACACACTCTTCAAATTGCTCAAGTAAATCTATCTATCAAAAATTAAAAATTTAAAGAACAAAAATAAATGTTACCACACATGGGTTGCCTCCCATGAAGCGCTTGATTTAACGTCGCGGCACGACGAAGTTGGGGCTCCTTTGAAGTCACTCAATGGTCGGGCACGGACCATCTTTGAGAGCCAGCTGCTCCACCAAATGTTTTTCGCCATCTGTGCGCAAGTAGTGTTTGACTCGTTGGCCATTTACTTTGAAAGTCCGGAGCCCATCTTCCGATGCTAGTTCCACAGCTCCAAAAGAAGAGACATCAACCACTTTGAATGGACCGGACCATTTCGATTTGAGCTCGCCTGAAAACAATTTGAGTCTTCAGTTAAAGAGCAATACCAAGTCGCCGGACTTGAACTCTCTTTTCAAAATCTTCTTGTCATGGACGAACTTCATCCTTTCTTTGTACATAGCTGCACTTTCGTAAGCATGGAAACAGAATTCCTTCATTTCATTAAGTTGTGTTAGTCTCAAAGTTGCAGCTTTAGCCCAGTCCAAGTTAAACCTTTTTAATGCCCACATAGCCTTGTGCTCCAATTCCACGGGCAGATGACAAGCTTTTCCAAAGACTAACTGATAAGGAGAAGTACCAATAGGAGTCTTGTACGCCGTGCGGTATGCCCACAATGTGTTATCTAGCTTCTTTGACCAGTCGGTCCTGTTTGCATTAACAGTCTTTGCTAGAATGCTCTTGATTTCCCGGTTAGAAACCTCCACTTGACCACTTGATTGAGGATGATAAGGTGTGGCTATCTTGTGTTTGATGCCATATTTCTCAAGTAGACCCTTGAAAGCCTTGTTACAGAAATGAGACCCACCATCACTAAGAATGGTGACGATGTTCTTCTTCAAGAATGTGGCCACATTCCGTGCCTCGTTGTTTGGTAAGGGGATCGCTTCAACCCATTTGGACACGTAGTCCACAGCCACCAAAATGTATTTCATCCCGCATGAGCTTACAAAGGGACCCATGAAATCAATTCCCCACACGTCGAAGATTTCTATCTCCATCACAAAGTGCATTGGCATTTCATGCCTCTTGGAGATTGAACCTTGTCTTTGAAATTGGTCACAAACCTTGACCATTTGATTGGCATCATGATAGATTGAAGGCCAATAGTAACCATATTCAAGAACCTTAGCCGCCGTTCGATTTCCTCCATGATGACCCCCAACCGGTGAGTCGTGGATGCCTTTAGAATTGGCATAATCTCTTCTTCCGGAACACACCTTCTGATAATATTGTCAACACAAACACGGAACAAGAATGGCTCCTCCCAATAGTAGTGCCGGTAGTCTCTCAAAAACTTCTTCTTTTGATAGGATTCCAATCCGTCCGGGATAAGGTCACTAACTAAATAGTTAGCAATATCGGCATACCAAGGAGCAAGAGTGCTAGATAGTGCCAATATGTGTTCATCCGGGAATGCATCGTTGATTTCAAGATCTTCCTTTGGTCTCCCTACTTCTTCAACCCTTGACAAATGATCCGCCACTTGATTTTGAGTTCCCTTGCGATCCTTGACTTCAAAGTCAAACTCTTGCAACAACAAGACCCATCGAATCAATCAAGGCTTTGCATCCTTCTTTGCCATGAGATAGCGATGAGCCGCATGATCTTTCTACACTATCACCTGGATCCCAACAAATAAGCCCGGAACTTCTCAAGGCATAGACAATGGCAAGAAGTTCTTGCTCAGTCACCGTGTAATTCATTTGTGCCCCATTGAGTGTTTTTCTTGCATAATAGATCGGGTGAAAAACCTTGTTGTGACGTTGGCCAAGCATTGCCCCAATGGTTACACCACTAGCATCACACATGAGCTTGAAAGGAAGAGACCAATCGGGTGTGACAATAATAAGTGCCGTGGTGAGCCTATGCTTCAACTCCTCAAAGGCTTTGAGGCATTTCTCATCAAACACAAATTTGGCATCCTTCTCAGGGAGTTTGTACATAGAATTTGCAATCTTGGGGAAGTCCTTGATGAAACGCCTATAGAACCAGTCATGCCCTAAGAAACTTCGAACACCCTTAACGGAAGTGGGTGGAGGAAGCTTAGAAATAATCTCTATCTTTGCCCGGTCAACCTCTATGCCATGCTTTGAAATTTTATGCCCCAACACGATGCCTTCATCCACCATGATTTCTCCCAATTGAGCACAAGGACCTTCACATCTCTTGAGCACTTGTCTAAGATTGTTAAGACAATGCTCAAAAGACTCACCTACCATCGAAGGCATCAGAAGACATCCAAGGCATCAGCAACACAAACAAGGGCAGTAAATTGAATGAACACTCAACACAAGAGCAAAGCTTAAACAAGCAAAGTCAGAAAAGAAAAAACTACCAGAAGAAGAAATCAGAGCAAGAAACAACAATGCCATCACCTGAGAAGCAGCAAGAGAGGCACCACTGGAAACAATCTTTTGGAATGCGGACAACTCACAGAAAGCAGGAAAGGATCAGCAGGATAAACAGCAGCAAACAAAAGGGCACATACTCATGGACAGAGAATACACTCCACCACAATTCCACAAGCACTAAAGAACATCAATGCAAGCTAGATATTATATGGACCAACCTTGACAGTTATCTTCAATTATGCTTTCCTTCCAAAAGTCAAAGCAAAATTGAAGAACACTTTCGGTTGTCATATAATATACTCCTTAGAACAACCCATCCTTTTGCTAAAGGCAGAATCTTTGTACTAGAAGAAGCACGCAATTGATAGAATTAGAAATACATGTAATTTTGTGTATAATTGACCTAGATTCACTACCCATCTTTTTTGTAAATATGACCGACTATCGATCTAAGATAGAAAGTCGTAACATCACTATAGGTCTGATGCAAATAAATTTGATCAAGTGTTGTCAATGCCATCTATGAACAAGACAAGAAAAGGCGTTGGTTAGCCTTGGAGAAGATCCAAGCGTCCATAAATCTTGCTGTGGACGAATCTTGGGTTGAAGATGTATATTTGTGTTTATGTTGTATTATTGTGTAGTTATTGAAGACATTAATTCTTACTTGTTTGGTCCTGCGTGACTATTCTTTAAACTTAGCCAGATTGTGGCCTTTTTGTTAATTAGTTGTTTCCTAGTTGATTTAGGTTAACTAGTTATTCTTTTCCTAGTTGATTTAGGTAAAGGCTCATTCTATATAAGCCTAAACACTTCATTATTTTGATACCTTTTGACATTATTATCAATCAAACACCGGTAGCACATTGCTCCCAAAATCGTGTGAATTAACTTGTCCAATTTTGGTGTGATTCAAAATTGAACTTGTTCCTTTGTTTGATCGAACAGTTTGCAAGACCATTGTTGTCTTGAG